>CM060947.1:202482062-202547062 GCA_030765055.1 Mantis religiosa | reverse complement strand
ATAATAATAGTAATAGTAATAGTAATAGTAATAGTAATAGTAATAGTAATAATAATAATAATAATAATAATAATAATAATAATAATAATAATAATAATAATAATAATAATAATAATAATAATAATAATAATAATAATAATAATAATAATAATAATAATAATAATAATAATAATAATAATAATAATAATAATAATAATAATAATAATAATAATAATAATAATAATAATAATAATAATAATAATAATAATAATAATAATAATAATAATAATAATAATAATAATAATAATAATAATAATAATAATAATAATAATAATAATAATAATAATAATAATAATAATAATAATAATAATAATAATAATAATAATAATAATAATAATAATAATAATAATAATAATAATAATAATAATAATAATAATAATAATAATAATAATAATAATAATAATAATAATAATAATAATAATAATAATAATAATAATAATAATAATAATAATAATAATAATAATAATAATAATAATAATAATAATAATAATAATAATAATAATAATAATAATAATAATAATAATAATAATAATAATAATAATAATAATAATAATAGTAGTAGTAGTAGTAGTAGTAGTAGTAGTAGTAGTAGTAGTAGTAGTAGTAGTAGTAGTAGTAGTAATGATGATGTTGATGATAATAATTAATAATAATGATAGTAATAATAGTAATAGTAATAGCGATGACGACACACGTAAAACGGGTAGCTCTGTTTCATATTGCTATTCCTATTTTGACGGCAGGCAACGAGCAAGAAATGAGACTGATCAGTATTATCCTCCATGCATAAATAATTTGTACATTTCTAAGTTAGAAGTTTAAATTGGGATACAGAGAGGAGTGAAGTCTAGCTATGACGTTACCAAGGCTAAATGGTCCCGTTCCTAACTGTATACATGTCCTTTTATACACAAGCACACGTGTTATGTTAAGGAATGGTCTATTGGCTGTATTGTTATGCAGTCCTTCACGTTGATTTTGTAGTAAAACACCACTGTTAGTTGTTGAGGTCATCGAATACCTATCATACCTACCACGCAGAGTAAGTTCAAATTTACATAGTCTTCTTCTGCACCGCTACTTGGGCATTTAAATTTGAATATTTCAATACAACATTTTCAGTAGGTTATTGAAGAAGTTTATTCCGAATAGTAAGCACAAAGATGCATCCTCTAGTAATTACGAGACAAAATTAATTATCATTTTAATATTATTGAACAAAATACTGCATCACCAAAGTGTTACAGGATCTCGATGGATTTAGGCTTCAAATAGTAGGTTTCAATAAACTATAGTGGGCAGTTCAATATATTCCAAAAATAATTCAGGTGCTTTCCATTGAGGTGATGTGCTACATTTGTTCAAAATGTATTTTCTAAATTTTTATCCTCATGCCATGATTATCATCATGTCCTGCGCCGAGGCGTAGCGGGTTAAGGCAGCATGCCTTCGTCCCTGTTCAAGGAAAGCGGCCCGGGTTCAATCGTACCCATAGGGTGCGGATTTTAAGGCCATGGTATAGGACCGGTGCTCACTGAGCATCGTGAGGAAAGTGAGGAGCTTACGCTAGGTAAGCAGCCCCTGGTCACGAAAACCAACATTCCCTCTAGGGCATGCCGAGATGCTGACCACATCTCCTACCCGTATCGTTTGGATGATCGCCCAACTCTGCCGTGCGTAAGTGGGTGTGAGACCGGCAGTCGGTTGGTAGGCCTAGGCCCTCTTAAGGCTGTCGCGCCAGGGTTTATTATTAAGCATCATCATACAGCTAGGTTCTAATATAATCAAAGTGTTAAGATGCCCTAATTATAATTATTCTAGAGAAAGAAACTATTTACATGGAATATGTTCGATTATTTGATTCCAGAAATTTAAAATACAGACTACTCAAAATTTTCATGTAGATATACATATAAATATACATTTAAGATTCCATTGAAAATCCGAATGGGCAATGTAATTAAAAGGCATTTTTCAAAATTAAACAATATGATTTTTCGTATGCTTATAAAATGAAAGAGTATTTTACAGATTTTAATGAATAGAGCCAGACTGAAAAATTCAATGCCATAGCCGAGATTTGAGCCATGGATCCCCCTCTCTCCGTGCGGTTTCTCTAACCATCTGAGCTACTATTGTCAACATGCCGACATGACAATAAATTCTCCAGTTGACTCATATGATTACACACGGCTAGTGTGGAAGAAATGATTATTTCCTTATTTTATAGAGATAACAGTATTTTGTTTATTGTTCTCCGTTTAAGGAATCACCACTCTAGGTATATCAATTTGAGTTTTATTTGTATTCTATTGCTGGTGAATGGTTGGTGGGCATCCAGCAGTTTTCAGTTAAATATATGCATTCCTTTGCCCTATATTTTGCTTCCATTATTTAAATTTATTGAAGGAAGCATTCTCGATGTCTGTTACTTAAGCACTGATATATTTGTATAGGAAGCCAAAATGAGAATGTAATAAGGGCATGCTACATCCATTTACCTTTCCACCCTACAGGCAAAATTTCGACAGAGCCTCACATTTATCTGCGTACCTTCAAGGTGGACACTTCCCCACAGGAATTCCTTCTTAACTAATCATTGTACTCTCTTGAAAATTTATTTTGATTTCACGTAGATGTAGAAATACATAACCTTAAAAGCTGGTTAGTGAGGCTTAGTTTAGTACAGACAACTTTGCTAAAGTCTAAAAATAAACTATTAATTACATTTTATTCTTCATGCTGTAGTGAATGCGTTAGAAAGATTAACCCACAGGCACAAGAAACAAATGAACGTTTTACAATGTGGAGGCAAGCCACATGTTATGGCAGTGACTTTGATATCACTGAAAGTCGATAAGCTGCTTTCGTATTGTAAATGCTGTTCTTGATGCTGGAAACCGTTTCTGCGTCCGAATGAGAAAATCTAGCACTTGTTAAGGATACCCGCACGCCTCTGCAGCCTTTCTGCCAGCGACCCTGAGGTCTGCTACGATTATCTCTCTTCACTCCTTCCTCTTGCGAGGTGTTGCACATGGTGGACTTGTGTTGGAGCGTGATGCCCCATGCATGAGAGCAAGCAAGTATATCAAAACATTTTCTGTTTCAGAAACATTCCTAAGAATATTTCTATTAGCTCTAATCGACTAAATCTAATGTACTGAAAATCTATTTTAACATGGCTTTGAAAACCTGGGTTTAATTCAATCATTTTGAGCCACCACCACTCCAGAAGTTATATCATTGCACGCATTTTATTGTAATTTTGTTCTATTTCAGTGGCTAGATAATAATTTGCCAAGCTTAAATTACAACGGTTTAAATTATTAGGCTGTTTTCTAAGAATTTTGCAAATGTTCGCTTCTCGGTGTTTTAAAAGTATAATTTATTAATACCAAAATAAGTTGTATGTTAATTTTAGCTTCGGTGAGCGCATAATTCATATTTCATACAGAAATCATGTTCTGAACAAAACTTGATGGTGGGGGACCGAGTATACTTATTATTATACTTTTAAAATACTAAGATTTATTCTGATTACGTGTAGATTAAGATTTTAAATAATTCTTCACTCTATATCATTAAAGGTCCACGAAACTTTAGCGTTTTTAGAACACTGCTTTACGTAAAAAGGCATAAAGAATAAAATTCTTTTCAGCCCGTTAGTGTTCCAGTGGTAAAAAGAGATTACTGAGAGGAAAATATTATGAAATGAATGGGAAGTGATTAGAGGTAGTCATGTGATCTTTGGGGAGCATTGGGCTTACATAGGATGGAGAGGGGTAATTCCACTATTCATTACTATTATGTTAGGTAGGGAAATACCTAAGCTGTATTAAAGAGCAGTGACATTTGAACTTATAGATTTGGAATCAAAAAATAACAGCTAATTAAACCGAGCTATTTTATAAATAGAGTTCGCAATTTTCCACACGATTTTTCCTCAATGTTCTCTTATACAACATATTTGTGGGCGACAATTGAGATGTACTGTACAGATAGCTGGATGTACACTGAACCAGTGAAGCAAAAGTATTATAACAATAATTATGACATTAACATGTTTACCAAAGGTTTATAATCTTTAAAAGCGGAAATAAAAAATTAGACTTATCTGTCGCGATTTATAACTGCAGAGATTATTTTAAAGAGACGTTGCCTCTTTTCGTTGCCTACACTTGCCTATACTGCAAGGCCAGTACAGCAATCCTTTTTGAACACAGTTGATAAGAGGTTATTCAAAGTACGAAAGCATTTATCGAGCGTGAATTGTTTAAGGCAGAGAATGGTTTGTCTGGTTTTTGGAAATTTATTATAGAAACATTTCAAGTTGTCTTTGTAGTAATCTCTTTTTATTAGTTATCTCCTTTTCATTTTCTGTGTTTATTTATTTACTTAAATATCTATTTTTGGTATATATATTTCTACCTAGTGTCTAGGTTTATACATGGCTTTGCCTTTAATGGTTTTAAAGGGCGCCGATGACTTTGTAGTTAGTTTGAGCGCCCATAAACACAGATCATCATCATCATCATCATCATCATCATCATCATCATCATCATCATCATCATCATCATCATCATCATCATCATCATCATCATCATCATCATCATCATCATCATCATCATCATCATCATCATCATCATCATCATCATCATCATCATCATCATCATCATCATCATCATCATCATCATCATCATCATCATCATCCTAAGAAGCACGTTTACTTTAGCAACACGGAGCACTTGTAATTTTTTTAATTTTATTGTTGTATGCCAAATATATATTTAAAGATAAGCTGAAAAGTTTTATTTTGACAGTAAGTGATGTTGGCAGCTCTACCGGACCGATTGTGCTCTGGTTCTCAGCATGCTTAAGTACAAGTCGGAAAACTGAAAGCTTTAGGTGCAAGTGGATCTGCTCTCTGCTACTGTTAAGACAGCCGCCATTTCACAGCCTGGGATATCCTTTAGATGCACCCATTGTTTACTCTGTATCACCTGTGGTTTAGAATCGGATGGACCCACGTTAAATTATCGGCCAATGACGTCCTCAAATGCAGATTGTAGAATTTATATATACGAGGGTTGTTCAATAAAGAATGATCATAATTTTTTACGATCGTAGTTTTTCGCACTAAAATTCAATCTTATTATATTCTGTTAGCTTAGCGGGAAACAAACACGCCATAATAGTTTCATTGTTGATACTCCAGGTTCCCGTCAGGGAAAACCAGGTAAATTCAGACATGTTCAGTATCTCCGACCGCTGCAATGGAGGTAACTTGCAGTTAAAGTTGATGTAAGAGGAAGATCCGGAGTTTCTGTCAAACGTAATGACCTCTGATGAAATTTGGCTACATCAGTTTGATCCTGAGAGCAAACAGCAAAGCTCAGTCTGGAAATCTCCATCACAAACCACCAAAATAGCAAAAGTGGATGCGTCTGCTGGGAAAGTTATGGTCATCTCATTCTTTGATATTCATGGAACAGTTTATCGCCATGTTGTACCTGCACACACATCAATAACTGGACAATACTACAGGGGTGTCCTGAAAACATTGCAAGCCCATATCAGGCGCAAAAGACCACATTTCCATGAAGCAGGCTGGATGGTGCACCACGATAATTCGCGGCTGCATATTGCTAATGTTGTTGCTGAATATCTTGCAAAAATCAACGTGAAGTGCATCTCTCGCCCTCCCTATAGTCCGGATTTAGCCCCATGTGACTTTTTTCTATTCCTTCACTTGAAGAAAGGCCTTCGTGGGAGGCATTATCCATCATCAGAAGCATTGGTGAAGGCTGCGGAGGCGATTTGGAAGGATCTCTCCAAAAATGGTTTCCAACATGTCTTTGAAGACCGGCAGAAACGCTGGAACAATTGCATCGCATTCAGGGGAGACTATTTTGAGAAGGACGATAAAATTATGAGGATGAATAAAGGTACGTTGTCAAAAAAGAATTGTGAGCATTGTTTATTGAGCAGCCCTCGTACGGTACACTTATCTAATTCACATCAAATGGTTTCGTTTTGAACAGCCATACTAGTAGTAAGTAGGGACAAATACTAAAGTAGTTTCAATTGATACTCTAAATCCTATATTTTATGTTAGAATTGTTCGAAACGAGAGCGCTGACAAAATCGCAAAATTTTACTCCACCATGTTCTAGAGATAACATTCTAGCCCCTTATCTTTGAGTTCGAGGGTTATAACCCGGCGGAGGACAACATACTTCTTCTTTTCTTTGATTGGGAAATTTACACAAAATCACAAAATTCATTAGTTTTACGTACAGCTCAAGCTAATCGCAATAAATCCACCGTGGCAACAAAAAAAATGGAGGTACAATTGGTTGAGTAGTAGCTGTTTGTGCTTATGGTTGCTAAGATAAGCTCAGTTCTTAGTTAATTTGGTAAACTGCGTGGTTGAATTGAACTGGAACTTTTAGAGCTAACTTTTTTCTGAATCTGCGGTAAATTTTCATAAGAAAAGATTTGAAACTAGTGCAATAAGAAATGTAAGATAATAGCGGCTTTTGGAACGGAAAGCAAGTGATCTTTTCCTGATAGAATATGAGTTACACATACTATGTAATTGGCAAGAGATGACTGAGTGTAATGTACTTGAAATGGTAAGGAATCGATTATCTTTGGCAAGGATATGGCGAATAAATACGAATCTGAGATATCTAGAACAAAGAACAAACGGAAGGGTGGGCGTGGCTGGGTCTGCCAGCGTGCAGTTTAAATTGATGGGGTGGGAAATTGCAATCTGGTCACTGTGTAATTTGTAGGGAGGCGCTCGATTCGCTGCATATCACGGTTCAACGAGTGTAAAGCTGTGCAAAATCCAAAGCGTATGCTAATTGACGCAAAAATAGCAAGTATTTGCGAGTAAAGGATGAGAATAAGAAGACTAATGGTACAAGGAGTTGACTGTATCGTATATCTTAGTTACACAAGAGAGGGAAACTATGTACTCCAGTACTCTGCTGCATTTTAATGCCAGAAACTTTATCGTAACTTCTGAGCCCGCAACGAGAGCATTGTTACTCATAAGAAACAAATTTTTAATCTGCTTAATCTTGTTTTGTTTCGAATGTGCTCTATATGTGTTCTATATTAAGGAATAGATCCATTTTTATAAAAGTATATGCCATAGATAACACTTATGCATATCATACTGTGTACACCAACATTACGTCACTAATTTTTAAAGGCGATCTCAAAGAGTACATTCAAGAGACAAGAAATGTTTAGAGATCTTGTAACCTAGGAATTGTATTGTAGAACTGTAATTGCAATACAGGGAACTCCATTTCTACAACTTTATAACTTCAGATTGTTACCACATAGTTTGAAAGCAATGCAACATTTTAATAAGTAGTGACAAAAGTTTTAACAGGTACTTGAATTTTCTTTATAATCAAACCATTTGATATTTATAAATAAAAACTATTCTTGGAGAAAACAATTTATTGTACATACATACTATGTCCTAAAATTTGTTGTTAAACATAAATGTAGAGTAGAAATGAAGTGAGGAGCTTAGAATGATAACGATATATCCCAACTAAAGTTTATTTTGAGATAAATGTCATTTTTATGTTTTTCTTTCTTTTGAAAACATTGGAAACAGTTAACCATAAGACTTTATATTTTCTGGGCATTTAAATGATGGGATTAGAAGTGCATGTTTTTGAACCATTGTGATGAATAGTTTTCTTTAATTTTTGTTCTTTGTTAGATAAAAAAGTATACAAAAAATTATTTAAAATAGACTTTTGCTACATTTTTCTTCTCCAAATTCAGGTTTTTCGTCATAAGCTTTCTTGTTTATTACCCATTAAGATTCCATTATCACTCGTTTCGTTCCTTCCTTTTTTTTAATTCAGCCATAATATATTTAGATGGCGCCATATTCACCTCTGTTCCCTACAGTACAATGAATCCTAGATAAAGCGGTCACAAATAAGGCACTGATAGTTGAAATATGTCATTTTTACACTGAGAGTGTGTACGTTTCCACTACAGACAAATTTTATAAGGTGGAAAATGAAAGCGTTGTCATATCCTGATTCCTTTGATACTTCAATACATGAATGATGTAGGTATACCAGCTGAGAATGGTTATCTCAAAATTCGATATCGGTTGGGATATGCCGTTATTATTCTGAGAATCTTAATTGTAATAAAGAAGCTTATTTACTTTAATTAGGTAATAAGTTTTAATAAGATTCTGAAATAGTGCCAAAATATTTTTGAGTTTATTAGGTTTATAAAAATGAAAACTTAAATTAATTACATGATATAGATCAAAAACACATGTAAGTTAAAAACTTGTCAAGCAGGACTTTCTGAATAGTTCAAAAGGTACTAAGAAAAATACTAAATTAACCTAGACTGTGTTATGTAAATTCGAAAAGAAGTCTTTGATTTTAAGTATGGAGATTTAATAATAGTCCGTATTAGTAAAACGATTCCATAGTATGAATTATAAACTTTGGTATAAAAAAGAAAGGTGCTTTTAAATGCAGTTATGTGTTTCAGCTGGATTTTCTGGTAGCTGGCTAGAGATAGAAAGTAATGATGAGATGAAAGTAATGAAAGTAAAGATGGAAATTCTTGGATTTCATTTCTCTACGTAATCACCAAGTCAATCAAGATTATTTCTGAGTGATCCCAACAGACTGAAATGATGAAGACAGCAGTCGAATCAGCTGTATAATCTGTTGTAGAAGTTTGAACACTAGCATACACAAACTACACTTTATTGCATTATTTTTATAGATATTAAACGGAGTTTATTTGTGGATCACCCGCCATACACACATCCATACGTACGTACGCCATTGTAACCACGTGAATTTGGTTCATCTGTCTTTCCTGTAGAATTTCATTGCAGTCGGGATCTGCCATCTGACGGAGCTGCATTATTTTCTATGTATATTTCCTTCTAAATATTCTCCTTTCTCCATCTATGTTATTCAAAAGTTTGCTTATTTCGGTGTCTGAGAGTACGTTATAGGTTTAATATGTCGGACAGCTGCATTTAATTTCTTAATTTATTTTATAGAGTGAATTGTTGTCAAAAGATGTTCTTAGTAATTGATTCTCCTGTTATCTTTCCAAACTTAGCCCTACATATCTCAAGTGTGAAAGAGTAATAAATATTGGTTGAGCCAATTGAGGTTAACTGTTCAGTCTAGGTCTTAAAGTGCTTACGAGATTGTAAATCACAATCCGGATGATATGTCAAAGGAATTCAAGGTCTTGAGGATTACCAGGAACAATTTATGTCAGTTGTACATTATAATATCCTACGTGCATGTTGAGATGACAGTTCATTTGGTTAGAGCAGCGATGTGTGAAGCCGCAGTTCAAATTCCGGCATTGCCTATGCATTTTTCAACGTGAATTTACCCTTTTAGTTTACTCAATTTACTTAGAAAAGTAGTTACGTACACCTTTTGGTTTATATAGATTATTAAGAAGCAGATTATTACAGCCACACACACACACATACGCACGAACACCTCGTTGATTTCTTAGAAATAATAATTTATTGGTTATATATAAGAGACCCAGTTGTTGGCCATTCCTACATTGCATACAAAAATATTCATTGCGTAGGAACGAGAGCCGTAGTACGTCGAATATATGAGATTAGGTGTTTCTTATATGCTACACAACTATATGCATAAAAATATTTAAAATGTTTATTCGACATCCACTTTAAGAGGTCGGTTGTTATGCGCTATCCTGCAGCGTTGCAATTATGGCTGAGGAGGGGGGCATGTGCGATATATATCCAAGTATAATGTGTGTTGGATGTGCATCATTTACTACATGAATAACACAAGAGGGCTGCAGCATGTGTTTATTGGAAATAGCTTTTAAGGTAATTATTAATAAACCAGCCCCAGTGTTACGGGGGATAGGTTATTGAAATTACTGAATAATGAAGGCGTACACGGGGTAAAGGGGGTGGAGAGTTCTGCTTCATGTCGCATGGCTACATTTGAAAAGCTTCCTTTGAAACAGGCACTGTGTACGGTGCTCGCTCTGCGTTTCCCGAACGATGAATATGCTTTGTTTTACCTTGTTCACAAGCATGCAGCACACCGAGTTTGATTTGTAGGGTTGACGATCTTTCAACCCTTCCTGGTGTCGTGATGTATGTTTATTCTACTGCGTTCACTTTAGTTCAGAACGTTTTGTGATATTTATAACCGCTAATTGCTTAATTTCAATTAACCATCCACAAACGTTGACACTTTTACACAATTGTCTGAGAGCCGGATAGTTCTTAATATATATAATGGCTGAAGGGTGTCGTCCCTCGTACCCGTAGTCACTAGATTGTGTCTCTGGCGATCCGCCGCATAGAGTGTCGAGGGTTTGAGTCCAGCCTTGGGCACAGGTGCTTATGTGTATAAGTGTAAAATAAGTTAAATTAAATCTAAAAATCGTACCCCAGCGTCTAGTATCTACAGCGGGATATATGTATATATTCACAGTTATCTATTTATTTATACAATTTAAAAAAAATTACAATATACATCCATTTTTCAAATACTACTACTGCAATTTAAAAAAAAAAATAGAAAAAATAATTAAAATACACTTCAAAGGTAATATTAAAACAATAAAGAAGAATGCCAATTTTTATCTTAAAAATACTGGCATCCAGCACTTACAATCGATATCCGGGTGTTACATTTTAAAACCACAAATGGCAATAATTTACAAAACTTTTCCCTAGCACTGGTATCCAGCACTGCACTATAGGTACGAGTTTATTAAATTATGCCAATCCTTAATTTATGTTAAGTCAAATTTTTAACTAATTTGCCGTAGTATGAGTGCAATATTCTTTTATTCTTTAACTTTATGAACATATATAGTTTTATACTAGTTTAGTAAATTAAATTTTATTAATTCTCATCAGTTATGTCTCAAAATATTATATAAATATCTTTATAAATAAATTAAATTTTATAGTTTTCTTTTAAATCAATTTTCTTCCTTCATAATTCAGCACGTTTCATTAGCACTTAACTTAGTTCAAACCAAATTTAAAAGGACAACATTTACTTTCCATTGAAGTAAAAAGTATTTTTATTTAAATAGCTCAGTTTTATTTCATAAATTGAAAAAAGAGAAGTCGCTGAGTCACTTAAGCACTCGCTATAAAACACTTACACCAAAATGACTAATTACAAATGGCCTAGCGGGGTCCCTCTGCTTCATCACATGGATTATTTCTGCGGTCTCCGTGCCTCTCGTCCATCACGGCTGCTCCTTCAAATACATCGGCGTCTTCTTCCTATCCTTCGTCTTCCATTACTCTCTCATCATCAGTTGTGCTTCCCTTCCATTCTTTCTGTAATATTCTAGAACATCTTTATTCTTAAAGTTTATTGTTTGCAATATCAGTATATTGACTAATTAATGGTTCCTTCCAAGCTTTTTCTGCTTATAAAATTAGTCAATATGTAAAAAATAAAAAATAAAAAAAAACAATAAGCTACAGAAGCGTAAAAGTGGCGAAAATAAGGGGAAATAGGGCCCGCCTTGGTGGTTTAGATGGTGTAGATGGTGGCATGTCTGCCTTACGTTCAAGTGGTCCCGAGTTCGAATCTCGGTCAGGGTGATTTACCTGGATAAGACTTTTTCCGGTGTTTCCCTTATCCTGAAAGGCGAATGGTGGTAACTCTAAGCTCCATGGATCATGGGCCCATTTGAGCATCATTTCACCCATTACATTAATCGTCCGATATGACTTAAAAAGTTGTTGTTGTTGACTAATGGCACTGGGGATTAGTTGATTTGCATCATTTTCCCCCTAGCTTGGAGTTAAAGGACGTAAATTACAGAAAAGGGCGGGGGGGAATAGGGTGGCGGTGGCGGAGGTTATAGCGCCTCAGGTACCATCCACTACTAATCAGTAAGGAGAAATCTGTTAAAATTCTCAAAGTATTCTAGTCCCATTTAAAACATTTGTACCTCTTATATTCACGTGACACTCTCTCCTCAGACTCTTACAAACAATTGTTACAAAAGTTTATTCTTCTATTTCTTCTAAGTTCAAATAAACATCCATTAGCAATTTATTTCATTTGTTAATACGTATAAGAAAAATAAGCTAAGGTGAATATTGATCATGCAGCACCTGATAATTTAAACCAATAGCAAATCATTGATTAACACCAAATAATATTTATTTTATCTGAATTACGTAGGTACTTTGGTAAGATACTTCTTCTGTCCAGTATTTTTCTGTCCATTCTTTGTGGTTTAACAATTACACAAAAATGGTTCAGAATAGAGAGTTCCCAGATAATTAGCCCCCCGTACCCTAAAAATACATTTCTTTGTCATAAAGTGCTTTAATAAATATTGCTAGAGCTATCTTTGGAGATAAAATTAAGAAAACGGCAAAATTACTCCTGCTGTAGCGTAAATATATATTTTTATTTACCTGAACAAATATATAATTACATTGTCTTCTGCATTATCCTGATTTTAAATTAGATACTGGATCTTTTTACAATTAGGGCATTCATTTTGAACATTACTATTGCAGCCTATTTAGTTATATTTATTGTTGTTCACTAATATATGGTTAGTCCGATGTACGGGAGTGTGCATTTTGATTATTCTTAATTATATATTAAAATACAATCTTTGGTGTTACACTCACATGAGCATCTCCCTGATGTAAAAACTACCTTTAGAAACTAAATCCTCTATCTACTTCCTGTTAATCGAGATAAATATTTGTAGAGATGAAACCACTCTAATTTTCCGTAGGTGCAAAGGGAACATGGGAGTATAGCAAGCTTTAAGCGATAGGTAAATCTTTAAACGCTAGTCGCAATGCTTTTGTTTTAACATCCATTCTCTTTGCATGATCAGGAATATAAATAAATAAGAACCTCTTAGAGGAAAAGAATAAATACTGGAAAACAGAAGGAAAAAACCAGGATTATCTCAGAAATTTTTCACTCTGCAAAACAAATTTGACATAAATTGTCTCTTTAACCACCTCTACCAATTATGTGGAGTAAGACTGTCCATATATTACGGTTTACCAGTTAGGCAATAGACATTCAGAATTAAGAACACTTCTGAACACAGTACCTAAAAATTTAGACACACACTTCATTTTTCATGAAAACCTCTTAAGCATTTGATATTTTAATGAAAACAGTTGGACTATTTTCGGAAAAATAAATTTTTCGAATTGCTTGTCATAGCTGTTTTATTGAAAACCTTCATGTCATACACCTGGAATTTTCTGAACTTGTTATATACCAAATTTTTCAAGGTAGACACACACACGCGAGTTCATGAAGCTTTTTCATAAAAAATTATTTTCGGACTCAGGAGACCTCAAAACATGCGTTTCCATTGATCTCACTATCGAATTTTTGTTTGGGCTGCAATACTTCCCCTACTTACTGTATGTAGTGGAGAAAGTAAAATGTTTGCTTATGGAACAAACGAACTTGGTTGACCACATAAAACTAAAATACTCCTCCATAAAACAACCTCACTGATAGGTGAATTCGCACTGTGTTTATTAATTTAAATACTATCATACTACACCTCTATTTTCCGAACACATCGATGTATTTCAAGCGATTGTTTATAACTGCACAGCATCAAAGGCATAGTTGACTGCCTGACCGATATTATGTCTCAATATTCTGCAGAATACAAAAATCTCTACTTATTTCTCTGACACATTGTGAAGATATTATTTTATTTATGCTCTCATTCTAGTAGTTTCTAAAAGAGCTTCACATCTGAGATACGAGGTACGTAACGGGAGGAATAAATATTAACACGTGAATTATATATGTTTTTATTACCCTGCACATGTTGGCATTTAATTGCATGTGAAAGAGTCATAGCTTTTTATAACTTATTTAACATATAACAAATAACGCAAGAAAGGTATATGGTAGAGGTAAGGCGTCAATACATAGGAATAAATAGTGAACCGGACTATATACTTGCAAATGCAATTGGCCAAAGTACTATAGCTCTAACAATTTGTAGTAATGTGCTAGAGGGAAAGTCCAAAAATGTTAGAGTAGGAAATTAATCTGTAGATAGCTGTAATTTCGCAATTTATATAGACTTAGTGGGGAAATTCTAAGAAATATTAAGACAGCCAAGGGAAGGAGTAATAAATAGTTGCACTTCTTATAAACAGAAAGAGGCATAGTCTATAGAATTTACGAGAAAAACAAATTCAAAACCAATCAAAATATGGAGTCTGAGGTACAGCTAGCGTTAAAATCAGGGAGAATAGAGAAAGACCTTCAACCGCTAGAAATGATGGTAAAAAGAGCAGCAGTTAAAATGGGAATAAAACAAATGACTAATCCAACTATTAATAGTTGCTATGATTATGTAGGAATGCGAAACGAGAAGTAAGGAAATTATTAGGAAAATGGCGAACTACAGAAGAAAGATAACGGCGAGTAAATTTTATATTACGAGGGCTGTTCAATAAAGAATGATCATAATTTTTTAGGTCGTAATTTTTCGCACTAAAATTCAAATCTATTTTATTCTGGTAGCTTAATGTGAAACAAACACGCTGTAGTAGCTGCATTGTTGGTACTCCTGGTTCCCGCCTGTGGGAACCAGGTAAGTTCAGATATGTTCAGTATCGCCTACCACTTCAATGGAGGTAAAACGCGAGGAACAATATGCGGCTTTGAAATTCTGCTTTCGTCTAACCAAATCTTCCGTTGAGGCCCATACAATGTTAAGGAGGCCTATGGAGAGCCTGTTCTTCCCTACAGCCATCTCAAAGGTGATTTAAAATGTTTAAAGAGGGGAGGCAATCAATTTCAAAGCAAGGTGGACCTATTGCTCCAGTTACAGCTCTTGCGTAAGAAAACATCAACACTGCTGCTGCAATTGTGAGAGAGGATCGACGACTTACCTTAAGATCACTTTCTGAAATACTGAACATTTCATGGGTGGCACTCACACGTTGGTGATAGAGACATTGCACATGAGACGTGTTTGTGCGCGATGGGTTCCAAGACCGTTGATTCCCGAACAAAGGGGCATTCGCATGCACGTCTGCATGCAGTTAAAGTTGATGTTAGAGGAAGATCCAAAGTTTCTTGCAAATATAATCAATGCTGATGAAACTTGGCTACATCATTTTCATGCTGAGAGCAAACAGCAAAGCTGAGTGTGGAAATCTCCTTCATCACCAACTCACCAACTTTTGAAAGCAAAAGTGGTTGCTTCTGCTGGGAAAGTTATGATCATCTCATTCTTTGATATTCATGGATTGGTTCATGAACATGTTGTACCTGCACACACATCAGTAACTGGAAAATACTACAGCGATATCCTGAAAACATTGCAAGTACATATCAGGCGCCAAAGACCACATTTCCGTGAAGCAGGCTGGATGCTGCACCACGATAGTGCGCGGCTGCATATTGCCAATGTTGTTGCTGAATATCTTGTAAAAATCAACGTGAAGTGCATGCCTCACCCTCCCTATAGTCCGGATTTAGCCCCATGTGACATTTTTTCTATTCCCTAACTTGAAGAAACGCCTTTGTGGGAGGCATTATCCATCATCAGAAGCAGCGGTGAACGCTGCGGAGGCGATTTTGAAGGATCTCTCCAAAAATGCTTTCCGGCATGTCTTTGAAGACTGACAGAAATGCTGGGTCAAGTACATCACATTCAGGAGAGACTATGTTGAGAAGGACCATCAAAATTATGCGGATGAGTAAAAATACGTTGTCAAAATATTGTGATCATTCGTTGTTGAACAGCCCACTTATATAGGTAGGGGTTATAAGTGATAAATATGGGAAAGAGGGTTTAGCCTTGTTTAGGTCATGAGCCATATTAGAGGGGGTTCACCAAAAGAGTGTAATTTACGTGATAGTAGAATATGTATAGAGCATTACGTAGTGGAATGTAAAGAAATATAGAATTGAAGGAAATTAAAATAAATGAGAACTGGGATAATAAAGGGGTTTGGTAGTAACTATAAAATACTTACGTTGAAAGGAGTGGAAAGAATATGGGTGATGAGCAAATATTCAGACAAAATCAAAGAGAAATGAATGAGAAAACTAAGGAAGTCGAGGTAGAGAAATGTAGGACACAACGGAAAATTAGATCAATGTGGAATAAGGGCAACAATAAAGCTAAATGACCAGGGAGTCAGTGCCATACTAACCCGTAAGAAAAAACAGCTGGAAATTTGTACTTAGAATAGAAATGGAAAAATGTGATTGAAATTGTAGTAAAGTAGTGTATGTTTTAAGTACAAATAATTGTAATTTGTTTGCACTTTGTATATGAAAATTTACTGGCAATTTTCGAGGAACATAAATTTTAAGTGATTCCAAATATGTCACCCCTGTATTTCATTAGTATTTCTCCTCAAACCTGTTGGCTTCAGTACACATGTTTCCGTACTTAGCTTAGATTTTGCTACCCCGTGATCTGTGGCTTAGTATATAGAGTCCAAAAGCAGGTTGTATTTCAATGTAGTCTCAGCTTTGGTGTTCCAAGTCGAAATTTCCAAAGTGCTGTTTATTCCAAGTAGAATTAAAGTAGCTACTTATGGAAAGTAAATTCACCCGATTTATCAATTCAGATTTTATGATTCGTTTAATATATTGCAGAAGCTACCATAAGAGATCTTGTATTTTAAAAGCCTTAGGTGTGGCACTCTCATGACCTTTTCTACACGTGTATAACCTTATTTCTTGTGATGTCATGGAACGATATGAATTTCAAAAGCAGCGTAGTATGTTAAGACGATCTCTATTTAAACATTTGAATGCATAAGCAATTATGTATGTGGCTATTACGATTAAGATAACCTAAGAGATGGTCGCTATGTGATAATTTTGAAAATCCATTCTCTCTGCAAGACAGGAAGGGGGGAGACGCAGATAGAAGCCTGTGTTTCATATATTAGTAATTCAATCAACTATGGTAATAAGGATAATATAAATCTCGGAGAGCTATATCTACTGTTACATAGGACTATTGTAATAGTGTATCCCCTGAGAGCAAACAGAGCTTTCGCAAATTTGGCGCCGTTCTTTTGTTGCATTGCTCTATACATATTTGGTCTGAACTTTTCGCTCAAATGAGTTCAGATTAATACGCAGCTCACGTCGAGCGCTAGCATCTGTTATGCATTTATGTGCCTGCGTCATACACTGTTCTAACCGCCCTAGGCAACATTGCTCGTTAAAACAAGCAAAACGAAATGCACGACAGCGCAAAGTGTAACCGTGGCTAATGATTGGGAAGTGGCCTTTTGGATCTCTTTGGGCCCTTTCCGAATTATTCTAAAAGCAACCACATGGCTTTTAAACATTTATAAATAATGTATGTTATCTTTTGCAGATAACTGTGGGTTATCCCATTATAGCATTACAGTAATTAACAACCCATATAATAAATCTTAATGAGTAGGACGCATATGCTATAGGTACTATACATGCTATAGGTAAACGTACATCTTTATTTCTGCCTTGAGGATGCTCGCCTCGTTAGTGTAGATGGTAGCGTGTCTGCCTCGCGTTCAAGAGGTCCCGAGTTCGAATCTCGGTCAGGGTGAGTTACCTGCATAAGGTTCTTTCCAGGGTCTTCCCATATCCTAATAGACGCATGTCGGATAACTCTAAGCTCCATGGACCCCGGACTCATTTGAGTATCATTTCACCCATTTCGTTCACCATCCGATATGACAACGCTGCATATGAATACATTCATTCCTTAACAGTTATTATGTAAATTTGGGTACCTTGTTTAAAAATAAATTATTTAATATATATACATGTTAAAATTATTATTATTGTTGGCATTATTGTTATTATTATCATTATTATAAACAGAAATTAAGCAAATAGTATTTGTAACATGACTATAATAATCCGTAATTTAAACTTCAAGGCAAAACTAATTGATAACATTAATATAATTAATGTATAGCTTTCGTTGCGGAAATTCGCTCATGATGACCTATAATCTTATAAATAACATTTGAGTTGGTGTGCAAGTTTTGGAGCTTTTAAGTAAATTTTACAATCTATAGCTCTACCGGGAAAAGAGCAACGCAATTTCCATTTTTTCTCTCCTCGTATGGAGGACTCATCTTCCCCAGCATTTACCAATAAGTGCTTGTATGTTGTCAGACGTATGTCAGGGAGTAAAGGAACTCTGGACCCGTAAGAGTTTATAGGATGGAGGATCAGTTCGGTGTCTGATATGAGTGCGAAGAAGGGGCTAATATGAAATATCGGTGGAAGGTTGAAAGGTAAATATATTAAGGAGCAACGGTGGAATCAATGGTGGAGCAAACGGGTGCACTCGAAGAAAATCCGCCCACACGCCGCCCGCTACATTCAGCGCAGATCCCTCATGTGGTACCTGGCAATCGAATCCGGGTCATCCTGGTGAGAGGCAGACGGTCTGACCACTCGGCCACAGCAGCGCCAATATATTACTTTCAATAAACAAAATTAAGTAAAGCGTGAATCTTTCAAATCATTAATTTAAATGCTTAATAATGTATTTGGCATTTTATAGTACATACTTCGTCTACTCAGAGCCGAGGCTCTCCGTCCATGTGATAGGGAAATCTTCCTTTACATTAGATGAAATTTAAGAAGTTTCCTCTGACCCCAGGCGAAGAGTTAGATCTGCCTCCGGCAATCCAAAACTACTAACTTCTATGCAATTACAGTATGCAGCTTCCTGTCTGCCAACTATCCAGTTTGGAGGATATTGAGGTTTCACAAATTCGCATTCAACATTTATGCCTGGCTGTTCCTAATAATCAATGCACTATCTAAACAGAACAGTTCTCTAACAGGAAAGGCCCGATACGCTTTTAGTATCAAAAGTATCGTGTGCTCCGGCTCCATGGTAGCTGAAGTGGCTGGAAGTGGTATAAAGAATGTTTATGAAAGGCTTGTACGAATAGATGTGCCCAGTTTGAAGTCGCTTTCATTCACAAATCTAATGATATACCTATGTATATAATTTAGCCAATGTTAATAATTATAACTTTGGATTTGCTTGTGGTAATATCAAATTTTATCTGCATTGCACACAGGTAAGTCTCAAAGAGCATAGGCCGAGAGGTCTAACATTTGATTTCGGCCACGGCAGTCCGTTTTATCATAGACATCATGATCATTAAAACCATATATAAAACCATATAATTTCACTTGGAACACTCGGCTGTAAACGAGATCAGCACTGATAAACCCAGACTACGAAATTGAGGTTAACAGTTAAGCAGCCATCTTAGAACTTCCAAGCACTGTCGTCCTGCGTCCACGGATTAATGATATCGTGGCGTTGGAGTTGGTAGCGATAAGTTATTTCCAACATATCCGTAAAACGGTGGCACGCTTACTTTAATCCTACCACCAAACCAAACCCAAAAACGATTATAAATGGGATCCAGCAGTTGTGAAAAGCCAAAGCAGCTCTCCGGAAACTAGCAACGTTACCACCATCCCAGCATAGGAGCAGTTTACCAGTGCGATTGCCGCGCACCTATAGAAAGATGGCCTGAGAAAATACCATGGAAAATTTTAGCTTTCAGGAGAAGAACCCTGGCGGAAAACTAAGTCTTTTAGAAGAGAGAAAACTCAATACCGACATCCTGTGCATAGTAATCGTGGGAGAGTAGCATTTGAGGCTCACGGGAACGCCCAATTATTTGCTCTAGAGAGCCAGTTTGAATCGAGAGAATTCTCCCAGGGCGAACTCTTAACGGAACTTGTGGAGGCCGCAGTAGAATGCCTATATGAGCAGCCACAGTGGCAACACGAGGAGATCAAGGTCATCATAGTCACACCGAAACCGGTGGCTTCTGAAATCCAAAAAGAAACACAAATAAATCCCGTGGACATGATGACGTCAGAGAACTCATGCTCCAATACCTTCCCAAAGGAGACGTATTTCCTCTTGGTGCAGATTTTCAATGTATGCCTTCATCTTTGTCACATTCCGGCTTCCTAGAAAGAGGAGAGGGTGGTGTTCACATTAAAATACGTAAAGGATCCGCTCTTCTTACCGATCCATGAATCTATTCCGGAACGTCTCGAAGATCTCCGAAGTATTACTCCTGGCCTGTCTCGCCAGGTCTGGCCTGAGACTGGCCGAAAGGATAGCTTTGGGTTTCGAGGAAAAAAACAATAACATTGCGGTGCTGAACTGGAAAAACCTTTACCACCATCTGGCATTAGGTTCTTCTTTTCAAACTCATGGAAAGTAATATCCCCCTATCTCGAACTGATAAGCAGATTCCTTGTGGACCGCACATTCAAAGTGAAATTGCAAGGATGGCTTTCAGCCCATAACTACAGGAGTACAGGAGCGTGGTGTATTGGCACCGTTACACTTAGTGACCTACATGTCTGACTTCTCCACGGAACCCAGACTATTATGTGCCAATATGCGGATGACGTTCTCATAATGGTACGTAGTAAAAATGTGGCTTATTTATTCCCTCCGATACAAAGCCAGTTCCGAAAAATTGGCCACTGCTGTGGGAGCTGGAAGATGGTCATCATCCCAGGGAAGAGCTCCGCTGTTACAGTGGCAAAAGTATGTTGTCGCCGACCACCAAGGTTAATGATATAGCGGCACGCGTAAATCCTCTGGGTTACCTCTGCCGAATACCTCGGTGTCCTTAATATTGGATTGACTTTCATCCCTCGCATCAGCTATAATGCCGAAATCGGATTTGCAGCACTAGGCAGATGTATTCCATTTCTAGCCCAAAATGTCTATACACCTAAAACTGCGCCTTTATCAGCGATCATCCCGCCCCTGATTATGCAAGAATGCGAGAGACGCGAATCGGCGGCACCATCAAATGCAAACAACAGACCTGCCGAACAGGCATTAATGATGAGCTGGGCGCAAATTTCCATCTCGCGTCCTGCAGGACCACTCCAGACTTTCATGTATTGTGGATATGGTGGGAAAGAAATCCTTCACGGATCCCTATTCCCTCTAGTCGATGTCTGCCTGCATTCGGTTAGCGTCAAGCGGGCAGACGGTTACAGACGGCATTGGGAGTGGTGGCCATGAACTTCGTCAGCACCCAGAAGTCTGGAACAACTTATGCCCATAAATCAAAGCTTGAGACGGTTCTCGTATACTGCCCACTGGACGCTAGTGCCATGTGCTGAGGTGTAAAAGCACCCCACTCAGGTGAACCTGAGTCACTGGGTCGTGATTGCTTTTTTGTTGGATTACTGGAACAGAGGCCTTGGATCCCCAAAACCTATGGGAAGTGCATCTGAGAGGGCAGGCCCTACTCGATCAACCAACGACTAGCAAGTATCGGCTGTAGGAAACCAGTATGAAACCGGTATGAAAATGATGTTTTAAAAGACGCCTCTAATTGGGGGGATCCAATTCAATCAAGAAAGTATTATATTGGAAGACTCAGAACTGATGCTAAATATATTTAAGTATTCGAGCAAAGCAAGCCATTCTCCATTAAATAAGGAGGACAAGTAATGTAAAATGTTATATCGCAAATTCGGCTAAATAGACGAAAAATTAATAAGTATATGAGCCATGTTCACAAGTTGCGGAAAAGGAACGACTTATGGATTTGGTTGAAAAGTTTCAAAATAAATCTAAAACTTACGCATAACGGTAACAGAAATGCCCAATGTAAAAAGGAAAAACTGAATGCAACTGCTACACTAGATACACATACAAATGGAATGCCAAATACTGTTAACTTTATAACTGAAGCAATAGACAAAATATCTGACTTTGGACAAGGAAAGCATTTAAGGAAACAATCGATGTATGTACACAGACCATAGCTGAGCAAAAATATGAAACAAACGAGGACAATTAATCAAGTAAATAACGGCAATTACTATCAGTAAAGATGAATGTTCTGAAAATATTTTTCATAAATAGATCAATAAATTAAAATATAAATATTCTTATGAAGTAAATATATTCAATTTATTTATCACAACTAATAGTGAACTGGTAAATGCAATATTTTTACATTCTTGACTTCCTCAAAGGTAAAAAATGAAATAACAGCATGGAACTTGGAAGTTATAAATTAGACTCATTATAAATCTTGTCTTGTTATTTCAAATAAATGTTATTATTCTAAATGCTAATAATATTTAAAATTATCTTGGAGATAAGCATTTGTTTATGTCACGTAGATTGCCATATTCCATTTGTAATATAATACCACAGCAATATTTCTGCCATTAAACCTGCATGGCGTGTTACATCAAGCCGCCATTTGGCTCGGGATGACAAGGGAGTCAGACTTCACAATGCTCGACAGATGGTGCAACAGTCGCCTTTGTAAAATTTGCTAGCAAGGAATTCAAACGGCCGTTAAATGCGATGCAGTGAGCGTTTAATTAATTATGCTTGCTGACTCCCCCATTGTTGTTCCCAGGATAACCTATAGAGCAGACGGGTGGATGTGCGTGACTGGCGGAAATCTCTTTGGTATACAAATTGTTCCAAGCAAGTATTTTTAAGGCTTTGACTGCCTCGGAGCTTTCTCTTGTGTGAGTGCAGATTAATATTTCTGTATGAAAAGCAAATTATATTTTCCGGTATGTTGTGAAAGTAATCAAAGCAGGCAACAATTCACATTGTATTGCTGAACCACGTTATTAAAAAGCATAAGTGCACTTCAGCGCAGATACAAAGGAAACACAGAAAAATGGGATTTTCAAACAAGGTTGCAAATTCAGAATCTAAATGACTGTAAAATTGAATGTCGTAGATAGACTTTTAGAACAATAATTTGATAATAATTAATTCTTTAATCATTTAATTATGATTTAAATTAGAAATATAATTTTTCAGGCTGAATCCTCCTTTCCAATAATGCTAGAATTTAAAGTTTCACTTCTGGTTCCAGTTTATACGAATAACTACAAATGTTATTTCCTCTTTCTTCTTTTCAATAACATTTAACCCTTTCACCTATTCCTTAGCTTATTAAGTTCTTCGTTCTGTCATATATAGCAAAACGTTATGACGCGAAGTTAAATGAAAAAGGCAAATCAAACTTCAATATATAGAAAATACCAAAAGAAGTAGAACTTCCAAGCAACCATTTCTGTCGTTACTAATTGATATATAAGACAAAAGTTCAGGAAATCATGTTGAGTTGGTAATTTAATATAAACAAGTTCCTTTAGATAATACTGTTATTTGGAATAAAACAGAGGATTTATAAATAAATATCCGAAATAGCCTCGAGGTGCGTGATTTCAAAACTGTTTTCATGTTAGTTTTTTTATGCAGCGAATTTCATGCGAGTTTTAGATATCATATATTCTTATTCTTCATGGATGCCGTTTAATTGCTGTGGTTCTCAGTTCTCATTCAAAATTGGGCGCGAAAGAAGTTTGGTAACTTAAATTTCTTCTAGTGCCACAAATCCATAAATGAGACTATCAACTTTACATCTCTTCCGAAGAAAGCTCTGGTGGCGAAATACCCATCACCCTCCGTGAATAGCATTTTGCCCTTTAACTGAATGACAAGCAGTTTATTTTTTTAAAAGAATATTGCTGTATTGTTGGTTGATTGCAATTTTATGATTCTAGCACACTAATACGTAATTACACATATGAAAGGGAATTACTCCGGACTGTTTTCCTCGTATGACGTCATCCTATATTAGTCGTTGTAAAGTAGACCAATCAGATTCTTGAAATCATTCTCAACTGCGATAGATATTTAGTTATTGCGTCCTCAGACTCGGTCACGATGAGTTACCTGGATAAGGTTATTCCGGGGTTTTCCCTTATCCTGATAGATGAATGTCGGGTAACTCTAAGCTCCATGGACTGCGGACTCATTTGAGCACCATTTCACCCATTTCATTCATCGTCCGATATGACTTAACGTTATAGGACGTAAATTTGCAAAAAAAGAAAAAAAAATCTGACTGCATAACAA
Source organism: Mantis religiosa (assembly GCA_030765055.1). NCBI lineage: Eukaryota > Metazoa > Arthropoda > Insecta > Mantodea > Mantidae > Mantis > Mantis religiosa. The sequence goes on along the minus strand of CM060947.1, from coordinate 202,523,002 downwards.
CACATTCTGCATGTATAGGAACAGAAAAAGGATATCACAGATCGTCGACTGTTAGCGCGACTTCCAAATGTCAAAATGGCTGAAAGGTTTGTATGCCGTGATATGTGAGGTTAAGTTTCATTCATGTGCTAAGGTATGCCTATGTGATTTGGGGAATCAAATAACTTCTTTTATTGCTTTCATTTTTTCATGAAATAGTTTGTACAAATGCAACTTGTGGTTTGGAACTTCCCTAGATAAATTCCCTCACGATGACGAAGCTCGTAAACTTAGGGTAATTTCAAAAACACTCGTGACATTACTTATGATAATGAACTCCCTTATGCTTAATCAGATTATTGGTTCCATTATTCCATAAAGAGGCTTTAGCCAGATAATATTAACATAATAATTAGTTTTACATACCTCATTGAGAATTAATATGTACCTCTTGTTTTCTGTTCTTCTAGGTAGCAAGGTTTTAAGCTTTGCCACTCGATACCTGTGAATTTATTCGTATTTCACATATTGCCTACCTTTAGATAACTACTTTCATTTGAAAGTATCTTATGATCTTGTCTTGTTCTTGAGAGCAACCACAGTTTAGGTAAGGAGCTCTAGGATAGGACCGAGAACCCTGTGGATAGGGATAGAATACAGAAGTTGTAGATAATGTTACAGTAAAGATAATTAAATGTTTGGGTGCTATAGGTCCTACAGGCTGTTAGATTGGTCGCAAATAATAATTATAAATACGTATTGTTTACGATTATGTATTTGGATTATAGGGTTAGTCTACTTCAAACCAATGAGTGAAGTACCTAATTACAAACCAGCAATGTCATAAATCGGAACCAGCTGTATATGATTCTACAAATAACGCAATCGTCAGGTCAGATGTAATGTTGGCCCTTGAAGCAATCAGAAATGTATATTCCTTTAAAGGTATAACTGCATAAAGAATCCCATGTCCGCTTTATCGGCATATTTATTTAAGAAAGGCTGATGTACTCTACTTGCATTCCTTTCTCTCGATTCTTAGACAAATATAGGTCACGCCGTGGCTCAGTGGTTAGACCGCTTGGCTCTCACCAAGGCGGCCCGGGTTCGATCCCAGGCGACCGCAAAGTGAGATTTGTGTTGGACAACACGGCGTTGGGGTGGGTTTTCTCCGTGACCTCCGGTTTCCCCCGCCATCTCATTCCACCGGTGCTCCATCTTCATCTCATGCATCATCAGTGTCACCGCCTGCGGTGCCGTATGTAGTAAAAGCGGGCGTTAAACACTACACATTTCGACAAATATTCTTACAAAAGCTTGTTCTGCTATGTATACATGTTCAGCGCGCTGACCCTAATCAAATATATCCTTGAATAAGCGAAAATATTAGGCTTACGCGTCAGGTAAATCTTCTAAGAGTGGCTTGACATGTGGTGTTTTCGGTTCTCTTTGTATGACCTGCAGGTTTTTATGAAATTAAGAAAAATAAAAGAACTATCCAATTTCGGAAGAGCGTGTTACAAAATTCTAAACACAACAAAGAATATATCGCAAATTGTTAGTCTAATATATATTATATTGGCTTATTATTATATTATATGAGCTACCGCTAGAGCCTGCATCCCGTTTACCGACAATCTCTCCGGCAGAATCAGCAGAATTCTATCCAAATACAACATCAGGACCATCCACAAGTTTAAGCATCTGTTGAGACCAGTGGACTTCCAAACTCCGGGAGTGTACCGCATTCCTTCTGAATGTGGTACACCGTATATAGGACAACCGGAAAGGCCATCGCTACCAGAATAACCGAACATGAACGGAGCATTCGTTTAATGCAACCTGAGAAGTCTGGGCTGGCATAGTATGGTTTTGATAACGACCATAGAGCCAATTTTTGGGAGACGACCATCTTGGCAAAATTGCAACAGTTACTGGGAGCAGAGAATTAAGAAGGCTTTGGCGATTTCCTCTGAAAGGAGCACGCTTAATCGTGATGCTGCATTTTTGTTCAGCTTCTCTTGGAAACCGGCCTTAAAATGGAAATCCGTCGAAATAAGATTCAAAGATCAATACAGATTGATAATCAAGATAAGTAATTACGTTTCTTTGACACAATTTCCTATACTCACGCCATCTCCTGACCTGGCATTTAATTGACTGAAAAGCCTTTTGTTCAGTAATGCGAATTTTGATAGTGTTTTGTCTTTTTTATAGTTGTGTTATATCAAGTATTTCATTTGTGGTTATAACATTTTATAAATATCCTGATGATGGCAGAGATGTACACTCCCGAAATGTGGATATCTACTCATCCTTTTACCTGGCTGGCTGCCCGAGAAGAAAGTGAGCGTATTCTTCGCCAGAAAAGCTTCAGGTCCTATTTTATATTGGCTGTTCTTTCTAATGTGTGACGCCGGCGGTATTTCTTAAGTCCTTCGCAGCTTTTGTACAGCTCTGATGTTTGTATATACAACTATGGTATTTAATATGATTTCTTTACTTTTTAGTGCAATGTCGTGATGAAGAGCATTCCTTTAACGTTACTGCAGTAATAACTTAATTCTTTATTTACTTACTGCGTATGCAACAATATGAAAGAATTCAGTGCAGCCAAATTATCCTTGTTTCTCCACTGAACGCAATGCTGTCAGCAGCCTTATTCGTCCCTCAATTACACAACATCCATGTCCCTAGCAGACCCTGGTCGAATAATAATTGAAGGTAAACCTCCTGATTATGAAAATAACAAGCAAGTCCATTTTACTTATTTTTCGAGCCATTCCTGATTTTCAGTAATGCACTAAACGAATCTTAAATATCTGAAGAACGCCCAGAAAGAACAGCCTTCACTTCCAACAGTAGAATACTTCTGCCGGGCAGGAAGCCTGTTTTTGTAAAACAACAAAACTTTGAGGAAACATGATCAGTATTTTCTGAAACTGACTTGCTGCTAATTGCATCCACCTGTCTCTCTGCACCTCTTTTGGACAGATGTCTAGGACATTTTTCCAGAGCTTGGCTACAAGTGTTACACATCTTTCTCATGTTGTCTACAACGCGAGAGCCTACCAGTTGTCTGCTTGCGCATGCATCTAAGTCCCGCACCTTGGGACTTAGAAAATATTCTCACGTCACACAATCTACAGTTTTCTGGAGTAAGATTTTCTCAAGTTATTTAGGTTCATAATTGGCAAAAATCAATCAGATTAAAGAGCTTTCAGAGGCAATTTCCAAAGTAATTTTCAAAAAGATAAACTGTTCATGTAAAGTGTAGTTTGGATTATTCAGCGGGCTTTCTAAGACGAAAGGGCAGGATGCCAAATTCAAATGCAATTCAAAATTTATTTACAAGATTAAAACAACAAATCAATTATAATTAGAATAGCAACATTTCTCATTATTTTTCAAATTAAAATAACTGTTTACTAATAATAATGATAGTTTGCAATGTATCGCAGAAATCCTACATTGCAGGATCCCACGAGTGTTAAATCTATGTGTGGTGCTTGGGGCTTCGACTTCCGATAACTGATCACAGTAAACACTCCTATAGGATGAAAAAACATCAAGGAAAGTGCCTTAAATTTACATATATTTGCTCTTTTAGACTGAAGTCTTGCCTACTCCAACCAACGATACTATCTATGTATTGCCAACTTTCCAGCTATACTTCTGAAAATGACTGACATCCAGGTAATGATGCTTAGGGAAAAGGTTTTCTGTTGGATTGGAATAATTAGAACTCTAAATAGATAGGCAAATAAATGAAAACATATTTCGTTTATTAACGATGCTGCCCATTACCGCGATCATACTGGCACACTTAGAAGTTATCGGTCAAGGTCAGGTTTGAACCCACAACATTGAGATAATTGATCAGCACCTAAACAACTGCACTATTCAGAACAACATTGAAGTTCTAATTACACTGCTTATAGGACCATTGACAATTGACTATTGGAATCTCTGCACTGATCAAGAGAACACAGCGCCACCAGCGAAACGTCCGTAGATGCGCATTAAAGTCCTTACCTCCCAATATATCTGTCATTGTTACATTAAACAAATTGAACACTGATATTTGTGTAGTACTTATTGCACACTACATTCCACTTTTAAAGCTCTAGGGAGTCGATTGTTACTAAGATACTGTTTTCAATATGATTTTTTCAGGTTATTTTATTGAGTTTATTTGTTTAGTGGTTTTCGAAGCGAATGTTCTAAACTTTTATCCATTTGGTATAGTTCTATTTCTGTTTAAGCTTATATAGAACGTTTCTTATCAAAACGCCGTTTCGAAGCTTCTAAAGTAGAGAGTTCGCGGTAAATATCTCTTGGTTACCTACACGTTGGAACATGTACGCGAGTGCTTGAAGAATACCTGTTTAATTTAATAAAACAATAAAGAGGTATACTGCGTGTTTGACTAGCGCACCTCTGTCTGAGCCAATTTCGCGGCAACTCTTCGTTTCTTGTGCAGTGCAAAGAGCACGCAAATGGTTAACCAAATATTTAACGAGCCATACCTTACCTGAACTCTTCTACTAATTGCCTATTAATACGAAACTAGTGACCTGTTTATGACAAAATGGAGCACCTGGTTCTTCACATTACACATTAATTTTAACACAAGGAAATTACTTGCAACAACTATTTACCTACTCGTATTTATTATTTCTACACCATTATTAGTATTATAAATATTTTAGGTAGCAGAATAATGCATAGAAATGGGAAGGTCAATTATATTATGTGGAGATGGATTTAACTATCTCAGTTTTTTCCAAATTAACTTTTTCCCTTTAGTACAAAACAAGTACAGTAATTTTGGCTACTATATGAGTAACGTCTTGCAGTTTACAGTTGTGTATACAAAATGTATGCTAACCCTCTATTAACGGTTATTTAAGTGAAAGAAAGTATTGTATTAAGCGAAAGGTATTCCACTTTTAAAAAAGCTACATATTTTAAGCCCCCCATTCCCATAAACATGTTTTAATTTGTTTATTTCTTTACATTCTAGTTTCTTTCTTCATTTCTTAATTCTTTTTTATTTTGTTTTGTTTATTTTTTTGGGTTAGTGAATAGCGTATCTCTGAATATTTAAATATCTTCTTCTTCACTCCATGGTTTGGGCATGTTGCCCGTTCCGGCTAAACTATAATCCAAAGGGAAGAATAGACAGAGGACGACCCAGGAAACGCTGGAGAGATCTATGAAGATTTCTAATTCATTTCTAATATTCTCATTTCTTATTTTGTCCAATATTATACAACCTTTAACACTTCTTCTGCAGTCTGCATTTTATTTAAATCCTTTTGTGTTGGCACCCTGGTTTCGCTTCCATATAGTAAAGTTGGAATAGCCATTACCTTATACACTTTCATTTTTGTATCCCTTTTCACTCTGTTTTTAAAAGGTTTTAATATTTAAATATTTGATACTTAATCTTGATATTAAAGAATCAATGTTTAATGTTGATATTAAATGTTTTATCTTTAAAAAGTTTTAAATATTGCAGTTATTTTCGAAATGTTTTCAAACTTAATGCATACAGCCCGCCTCGGTAGCGTAGATGGTAGCGTGTCTTCCTCACGTTCAAGAGGTCTCGAGTTCGAATCTCGGTTAGGGTGAGTTACCTGGATAAGACTTTGCCGGGGTTTTCCCTTATCCTAAAAGATGAATGTCCTGTAACTCTAAGCTCCTTGGACCCCGGACTCATTTAAGCATCATTTCACCCATTTCATTCATCGCCGATATGACAACATTCTTTATTTTGGTGTCTTATTTCTCTACTTTGACTAAGTCTTATTGTACCACATAATGTCAAAAAACGTGCACCAGTTCCTTAGCTCCTGCCAAACAAATACATTGGTCACATTAAGGAGATATTATTGCCCATCATTTGTAAATCCGTATCAAGTATTAACATTTATCTATACCCTTAAATGTCTTAATACCACCACCCTCTATAGCACTATTGGATATAAAATCTCATATGATGTACATGTTCTGTTAAAACCATTTACGGTTTATAAACAGCTCAGGTCCGTTAATTCCGCGTGGCAACATTAAATGAACTTTACCGCCTGGTAATGTAACGATAAACGACGTTTCTGTTGGAGCCTTAATGTGTAGTCGGCAAAGCTTTTAAATATCATCTGTTTGTAAACGACTTTTGCCTCTAAGAGAATTGCATTAAAATCTTCTGTCCGCCAGAAAGGGAAAGTCCCTCTAAGTCGCAGGCTTTCTCCAATATAGCAATCTGGCTCGCAGCAGAGAAAAGCATTTAATTTCTTTCATATATAAGAGGAATCCTTAAAATCTTCCTTACAAATCCTCAACTCTTAAGCTGTTATTGAGGACTTGAAAATAATAAGGTGTAGCCTATTTTATCATATCCATTGCCCAGAAAGATGGAGTACCATTCTAAACTCTAATGTACCAGAATGCACGAAATCGAGAACTTTTTCAATGAGTCATTTGATCTGAGGGTGCTTGTTTATGTAATGGGCATTTCTGCTTGTAGAATTTTACTGGAATAAAACCATAATACGGTTTATTACATGTAACACGTTTGGAAGCTATATGCAACAGCATTTCTTTGAAGAAACGCCATAGGTACCTTAGGTTTTGCAGCGAAGCATCCAGCAAGAAATGCATTATTTTAGATATTATTAAAATTTAGGGTTAAGTGTTGTTTAAGCATAAATGTATTTCTAAACTGTTCTCTATTTCTCTACTGTATAATAATGGATAAATGCAACAAATGCATCGTCATTTTCAATTTTTTCTATACTATCCGTTATATTTTTTGCATTAGACAGTAGGGAGTTATTTTTATATCTAATTTCCAGGAAGCTGAAAATTAATAAATTTGCACTTAAGACCCTCGTTCCAAATAGAGAATAATTAATTTAAACAATGAAAATTAAAAGGCTTTCTATGGCCTGGCTCAGTACGTTGTTCAATTCACTTAATTGTATTTATGAAACTTCGCTCATCTAAGACGAAAAAGAATGGAAAAAGACAAAGAAAGAAGGGAAGGAATAAAAGGAGGAATAAAGGAAATAAAGCAGAAAGAGAGAAAAGAATAGAGTAACACAGCACGGCATAAATTCTATCAGTGGAGTTTTGGTGCCACAAAAAGCATTTTTATAAATATGTCTCTGTGTGTGTACATATGCGTGCGTGTGCGCTTGCCTGTTAGCAGCATAATTTAGAAGTGAAAACAAGTTTAAATACCAAGATTGCTCTTAATATGAAACAATGTTCAATTTTGTTTTATTATACCAAGGGCCTAATAATTTTTATTCAAAAACTAAATATTTGTGCTTTCGTCAAAATTGAAATACGTACCTTGAATTTCCCGGAATAGCCTTTAAAGTTGTATTTATTCTGGATGACGTTTTCAGAGATAAAATGTTTCTGTACAAAAGCTGTAGGTATATCTGGTTAATGAACACAACTGGCCACTAGTCATGTGTCCACTAGTGTCTGTAAAGAAATGTGCATTAAATGCTTATCTAAATATAAATTCGTATGTTTAACGTAAACTAGGGACTATAAAAAGCTTTCTGAAGTATATTTATAACGGATTTAAAAAGTAATGCGAATCTAACACAGCGTTTTCTAAGGATACGAGCTAGGAATTAGCTCATTCAGACTTCCCCATACTATATTCCAACAGTGGCAATAGGTATTATTTGGGTAGACTAGTTACTTTATTTCATAAGTTCGTTTTCTTTTTCCTTCTGGTACGTGAAAGCTAACCTGCTGTGTGACCACCACAAGAAGGCAAGCGGAGAATGAAGGGGAGAGGAGCTCGAACTGTTTATCCGCTATGATGGTGGATCTGATTAATACGAAATGAGTGTATGAGAGTGCATATGAAACATCCATGCTGCCAGATCTAATGCTCGTTTCAGTAATTGCAGTGATAGGTATTATTGACGGGTAAGTTATGTGACAACACTGTGAAACTGGCATCCATATCATGTATATTAAATCATATCTGGAAGGCGAACATAAACACGGCAAAATGGATTACGTTTCACACTCCTCAGCCTCGCCTTCCTGTGCTGGGCAAAGAGTACATTTACAGTTATCTTCTGTATTTGCTTTTGATTTATGTCGATGGTGACCTATCTTTCAGTTTCTTGTTGTGTTATTTACATTATGTTTCATTAGTTTACTACCGAATTGCTTTGGTAATGTACCAACCAAGTTGAAAACACGAGAAATTAGCCAGGTTGCGTAAACGGGAGTCCGTGTGTTACCACTGAGTCACTTGTTCGTTACCTTTAAGAATCCATTCACAATGAAACTCGGACATCAGCTGAGAAGCTTCTATCATGCCGCCATAATGCATTTGTTCACATTGACAAGTGTTGACATAATTATGGGTATACAATTATAATATAAATCTAAAAGTCTTTAAGCTTCAATGTTTCATGTTGATTTTACATCATGCATAATAAAACGGTCAATGGGGATTATCCATACACCTTATCTGTGAACATTAGGTATCTCACGTTAAAAAATTAGATTCCATAGTCCATCTAACTGCTGATGACATTTTCTACTAAGCGACAACATTGACACGTTTCAAAATTTGTTATCTTTGGACAATCTGCTCCAGCTGCTACTGTTGTGAACTGTTTTTATTGACAGGTTGTGCTGGGTTGGTGTCGGAATGTACAACACTACTAAAGTTGACCAATAATTTTAATAATAAAGAAGATGCACTAGAACAGGCACTAAGATCACAATCTTCCACATTTTGTTTTTATTGTACTCAGACGTAGATTGTCCCCCCAGGGGCCTACTTCGGTAGGTACGGGTATTGGCGATCCCGGGGTCCCGAGCCAACAGTCTCCCTCGTGTGGGCTCCTCTTCGTGGTTGACGGAGACGGTCAATTCGCCCACCCACGTGTAGGCCGTGCGTGGAGACCCGTGTCGGTGGAAAGGTTTCTCCTGGTGGTTGAGGGGTGCGCATCTGAGCTCGTTCCAGGCTTTTTCTGAATTCGGGGACGGTGCGCATTGCTAATACACCACTTTGGCTACTGCTTCACCTAAACGGGAGGTTAGGGACTAATCCACCCCTAGCCAATCGGCCAGGACTAGGTCTTGTACCGAACTCCAGGGTGAGTGGGACGGCGAGCCTGCTATATCCCCTGTATAGCCCTGTCATCCCAGTGGGATGACCCCTTGTTGGGCTCCGTGGTGGGTGGGGAGTACTGGGGGATGAACTTTTAGCCATTTTTCATGGTAAAATCTAACAACCAGAATACCAACATTGCAAACAAAAGCGGAAAAGAAATAGCCGAGTCATGTGGTCCTCGCTATTTGGTAATTCATAGAACTGAGGACGTTCGCAGATTTAACACCGTGAATCCATTCGTGATTCAGAAAGGTCTGGATAGCATTGCTGGTCCGGTGAAGTCCTGCAATCGATCTCGGAATGGAACGCTCCTGGTCGAAGCGTTTTCTCCGACACAGGCTTCGAAAATCATGAAAGCCAAACTACTCGGCAGCTATCCGGTGCGGGTCGAGCTACATAGGACGCTAAACTCCTCGCGTGGCGTTGTCACTAGCAGCGCATTGAACGGTATGTCCAATGACGAGATTCTGGAGCACCTATCGGAACAAGGAGTGACAAATGTGTATCAGGTTCACCGCAAAGAACGAGGTGAACTAGTGCCCACTCGTACCCTGTTCCTTACCTTTGACCGGGTGGATCTCCCGCAAAGGATTAAGGCAGGGTACGAAGCTATTGAAGTGCGGCAGTACGTTCCGAATCCACTGAGGTGTTACAAATGCCAGCGCTTTGGACACACGAGTGAGACGTGTAATGGGGTTGCTAATTGCGTTGACTGTGGGGCAGGTAAACACGATAATGCCTGTACCTCCCCTGCAGTCTGTGTCAACTGCGGCGGCAGTCATTCATCCAACTCCAGGGAATGCCCCCGTTTTATAGAGGAGAAGGCTATCCAAGAGATCCGGGTAAGAGAGAGGGTGTCCTTTGTGGAACCCCGGAAGCTCTTGCGCAGCCGTCAGCCTTCTGTCCCTAGGACCGGTACTTACAGTGTCGTTGCAGCTAGGCCGGTACCTAGACGTGAGATCGCTACACAAACTTGCGACATAAACGGGGCAACAATCGCTGAAAGAGTAATTACGCCACGATCCTCTCCAAAGCAACAGCCACCGGCACGAGCAACAGCCAGCACCTCAGCTAAGTCACCTGACCGACCATCTACTATGAGCAAGCCGCCAATAATATACCCGGTACCGGAAAGAAAGTTCAGGACCAGTTACGACAAAAGCGCCTTCCTCAAGGATAGTTACCAGTTTGCTCCAGTAAAACGTAAGGGCAAGAAAAGTCCCCGATCCTCGCCTCCGCGATCATCTTCGGAGTCATCTGGGGAGGACTCAGACCGGCGACTGTCATCTTCGTCGGTCGTAGTTTCCAACCGGTTCGAGCCTCTCGAGCCGAGAGTCGCTGAAGCTACACGGTCCTCCTCCATCGAAGAGATGGAGCAGGAACACTCCGACCACGCTGCAACATCGGCAGCAAAGAAGCGGGAAGATAAACCTGTCGAACCCTTGCCACCCAAGAAAAAGGGCAAATTGATCCGACCACCGCCACAGACTACGTAATGTGTGTCTTTCCCTGACGCCATATCCCATACTTATAGCCATGGCTATCCTACACTGGAACATACGCGGTTTACGGGCCCATCGACCAGAACTCGAACTTTTGCTCCATGAGTATGACCCTTTGGTGGTCTGCCTACAAGAGACTAAGATACGGCCACAGGACAATTTTCAAATGAGACGCTACACGTCACTGAGGACCGGAAGAGGGCATTCCTGCTCACGGGGGCACTATGATGCTCCTCAGGGATGACGTATTTGCCGATCCATTACACCTACAATCCGACATCCAATCTGTAGCTGTAAGGATTCAGCTGCAATCCATCGAGTTTTGCATTTGCACTGTATATCTACCTCCATCTGATGACCTCTCGTTAGCTGACCTTGAAGATCTGGTCTCCCAACTCTCAACTCCATTTGTCATAGTGGGGGACTTCAATGCCCATCACCCATTTTGGGGCTCACATCGGGCATGCTCGAGAGGCCACCTCATTGCAAAATTCCTGGAGCGCAATAACTTGGTTCTCCTGAATACCGGAGAGCCGACGTTCCTTTCAGACACATTCCACACCTATTCCCACCTTGATTTAGCAGTGTGTTCATCCCAGTTAGCGGTTTCCTTACAGTGGAATGTCATCTCTGACTTACATTCCAGTGACCACGTCCCCTGCCTTCTTAGTCTCTTAGAACCAGATGTGTCTACCTCGCGTATACCTAGATGGCGCTTTGCTCGTGCCAACTGGACCCTTTACTCCCAGTTGGCTGTCTTTTCTTACAACGAGCACGATTCTGTGAACGCTCTCGTTGACCATCTCACAGAGACAATTCTTTCCGCTGCAGCGCAGTCTATTCCCCTTTCGGCTCCACCACCTAGTCGCTCTCCCGTCCCATGGTGGACCACCGACTGCCGCAATGCTCTTCGTGCTCGTAGACGTGCTCTAAGGGTATTCCAACGACACCCTACCCTCAACAATCTAATTGAGTACAAGAAAGCGCGTGCAACAGCTAGGCAAATCATTAAGGATAGCAAAAAGGCCTCATGGACTAATTTCGTATCCACTTTTAACAGACGTACCCCTTCCTCTGTTGTATGGGATAAGTTGCGACGTGTGGTTGGCAAATCGACCCACTTGCCAATCGCTGGTCTGCATACACCTGCGGGAGTTGTTGTTGATCCGTTGGACGTGGCCAACACCTTCGGCTGTGCTTTCGCTCAGGTGTCTAGCTCCAATAATTATGCTCCAGAGTTCATCTCATTTAAGCATCGCGTAGAATCTCAAGGTTTCGTTTTTACTTCCAGAAACCTTGAAGATTATAACCGCCTCTTCACCTTGGCGGAGTTAGAACACGCTCTCTCATCTTCGCGATTGACAGCACCAGGACCGGACGGAGTCCACGTTCATATGTTACAACATCTCTCACCTGAAGGTAAGGCCTTTCTGCTCCAGGTCTATAACCGTGTTTGGGTTGATGCTACGTTTCCTGCCAAATGGCGTGAAGCCACTATTATACCAATTTTGAAACCTGGCAAGGACCGTCACCTCCCTTCTAGCTACCGTCCTATTTCCCTCGCCAGTTGCGTTTGCAAGATAATGGAACGCATGATAAATGGGCGGTTGGTATGGTGGCTGGAAACGCACAACCTACTCAGTGACACCCAGTGCGGATTCCGACGACGCCGTTCAACAATGGATCATCTTGTATCCATGTCGACACAGATCATGAACGGATTCCTTAACAACTCTCAAACCGTCGGAATATTTTTTGACCTTGAGAAGGCTTATGATACGTGTTGGAGGGCAGGGCTGCTGCGCACTCTGCACACCTGGAATATACGTGGACGCCTGCCCCTCTTCCTTCAGGAATTCTTGAAAGACCGCGTTTTCCGAGTGAGGGTCGGCTCGGTTATTTCGCCTCTCTTTGTTCAAGAGAACGGGGTGCCACAGGGATCGGTCCTAAGTGTTACGTTGTTTGCTATTGCTATAAATTCTATCGTTCAATGTGTTCCTCCAGGGGTCTCATCCTGCCTATTTGTGGACGACTTTGCCGTCTACTGTACATCTCCGCGCACACCGTTTTTAGAGCGCCGTCTACAGACCACCTTAGACAATCTGCAGCGTTGGAGCTTAAGAAACGGCTTTCGCTTCTCCTCCGAGAAAACACAATGTGTTAATTTCTGGCGCCGTCAGAGTCGATTACCACCAACGCTCCGTTTGGGCGCCGATGTACTCCCGTTCGTAGATGAGAAGAGGTTTCTTGGTTTGATCTTTGACCGCAAACTTAGTTGGTCGTCGCATATAGCGCAACTGAAAGCACGATGTGACCGATCCCTAAATCTCTTGCGGGTACTCAGTGGTAAATCGTGGGGAGCGGATCGCACAGTGCTACTGCGCCTTTATCGCGCACTCATCCGCTCCAGACTAGATTATGGTAGTATCGTTTACGGCTCAGCACCACCATCTGTGCTGAAGAGATTAGACCCAGTCCATAATTGTGGCCTACGTATAGCAGTTGGGGCATTTCCAACTAGCCGTGTTGTTAGCCTGTATGCTGAATCTGCAGAACCTCCTCTGCACTACAGGCGCAACATGTTACTCGCCAATTATGGCTGTAGACTAAAATGCATACCCACAAATCCGCCGTATACGCCGTTCTTTACCACCTCTATGGACGCGCGTTATAGGAAAAGTTCCACCAAACCAAAGCCACCTGGTTTTCGATTTCGGGAGCTCCTTAGGCAGCTTGATTCTGAGCTGCCCAAACTGTATCTTCAGGGGGAGAGGATGTACCCCCCTTGGCTGCGCGTAGCGTCCCACGTGGATCTGGGCATGATAAGTATACTAAATCTACCATGTCTATGTCTGGTATCCGCCTCTGCTTTTTAGAATTTTTAGCGCGATACGAGCACCATTTTATCATTTACACTGATGGCTCCAAGAGCTCAAATGGTGTCGGTTGTGCTTACGTGTGTGGAGCCGAACCCTATACATTCGGCTTCCACACTAGCACTTCCATTTTTACTGCAGAGTTGTATGCAATATACCGGGCCATTTTACACGTGCGTAGACGAAAGTTGGGGGACTGTCTTATCCTATCTGATTCCCTCAGTGCACTTCAAAGCCTACGGCAGCTGTACAGCTACCACCCTATTGTGCAGCGTATCCAGGATGCCCTCCACGTTTTACGCGCTTCTGGCGTAAGCGTGGTGTGTGCCTGGATCCCTGGTCACGTAGGCTTGCGAGGGAATGAAGTGGCGGATTCGGCAGCCAAGACGGCAACCATACAGCCCAGGGTTCGCATACCATCAGTAACATCGGAAGATTTTAGGGCTCTACTGCGGAGAGCTGTCGAAACCTGTTGGCATGAAGAGTGGTCCGCTCTCCGCAATAATCAACTTAGGTCCGTTAAGGCACTTCCGATTCCCTGGGTTACCTCCTGTCGTTCCCGTCGTCGCGAGGAGGTAATTTTGGCTCGGTTGCGTATAGGGCACTGCTTTTTTACTCATAGTTTTATTTTTCAAAAGGCCCCTGCTCCACTGTGTCCATTCTGCCATGCGTCGTTGTCCGTCCGACACGTGTTGCTAAAGTGTCCTCACTTAGCACACCTTCGGGCGTCTGTGCAGCTGCCGACCACCTTTGCAGCAATGTTGGCAGACGATCGTGTAGTAGTGGAGAAGCTTTTTAGATTTTTTCGTCGCCTTGATTTTAGAATTTGACTATGGACGTTTTAAGGTGGTTTTTAATTCTCTTTCTCCTTCGTTTTTGTTGGCTTGTGTTTTCTTCCGTACGTGTCTTTTTGTATGTTTTTATTTTTTTATTTATCCGTTTTTATGTCTGGCCTTTGCCGTGACGAATTTTTTAAAGGGCGCTGATAACCACTGAAGTTGAGCGCCCATATACCAATCATCATCATCAAACGTAGATTGTACTCTGTTGACACATTTCAGGATGTAATATCTTTCGCACTTATTCCCGCACAATCTAGAAGAACAGCGTTCACCTCCCCCTCACCCGTCTTGGTAGCGTAGATGGCAGCACGTCTGCCTCACCTTCAAGAGGTCCCGAGTTCGAATCTCGGTCAGGGTGAGTTACCTGGATAAGGTTTTTTCCGGGATTTTCCCTTATCCTGAAAGACAAATGTCGGGTAACTCTAAGTTCTATGGAACCCGGGCTCATTTGAGCATCATTTCAACCATTCCATTCATCGTCCTATATTAGTTAATGTTGGAGGACGTAAATTACGAAAAAAAAAAAAAAAAAACATTTTCACCCTGCTCGTGGTATTTCTTGTTTTTACATATGCACTGCATGCCCACGACAAGAAGGCTAGAGGGGAATGATGGGCAGAGGAGCTTTAAGTGTTCATCTGCTCCGGTAACGGAACGGCTTACTAGGAAATTAGAGTATAAGAGTGCGTATGAATCAGCCATGTTGCCAGATCTAATGTTTGTTGCAGTAAATGCAGGGATAATTGTTATGTATGGGTGAGTTATGTGATAACATTTGTGTATTTTAAACGAACCTTCCATCCTTGGCATACTGGGATGACAGGCATAAACACCGTTGGGCCAGAAATAGTGATTATGTTACACATTCTTCTAGCTTACCTTCTTGTTTTGGGTCTACAGTAGTTCATGAAGAAAGCCTTGGGTCACTTTTTTCATAATGAGATGTCTTTGAGATTGATTTTTGTTGGTCCAGAATCCTTTCAGAATTTCATTAGAGAGGTAGAAGTCCTCATAGATCTCGCTCCTCTTCACTCTTCTCTCTTCTAACACTTCCTCATATAAGCCGGTAGATGGCAGCAGATACGTCAGGCATGTGTCTTCCCAGAACAGTCTCCCAGGTAAGCTCATATACCAGTCGGAATTTGCTGTTTTTCCCTATACTCAGGACCTTCTTTACATACCTGGCTTTTACTTTCTCCAACACTTTAAGGTAATCCTTTTTTAACTTCTCCCACATTAATTTTAAACCATACAGTGCTACTGGCGTTATTGTCACCCAAAACAAGATCATTGCCGTGTCCTGAGCTAGTATTTGTAGGGCTACTACTTTTTAGGAAACTAATGACTTGAGTTATTTGCATCGGTTGCCAACTAATTGAGAGTACCCAATTAAACCGCTTATGAATCTTAGCACCAGAAAATTTAATTAATGAACTGTGATATTTTCTAACCTCTGACGAAATAATAAAAAAACTACTTTTGTAATAATAGTGAAGAGCATAATTTGCTGTGAGTCGTTGAAATCTTAAGCGGAAATTTCCCTCTGGGGTCTGTCAAGTATCAATAACCAAGCTCGTTTTTAAGTACTGCGGACCGGTAAACGATGAAGTAAGCTACTACTGTAGGACTGTAGAATACATAAGAAATAACTTTTAGAACTGAACGCCCTTTAAACAATGTTAACATTGCACTTGCCTTTCAATACCCTTATCCTTTCTTTATAAATGTATTAATTTTATCAGTCAGTTATATCGCATTACATCTATGTAGGAATACCAAGGAGCAATCACTAGGATATATGTAAAAACCGGAGAAAATGAAATGTAATATAAGCAGGTGCATTTTTGTAAATTTACTTGTTTTCATCTTGATTTTTTTCCCTCCCTTCATCACCGATCCCGGTATTAGAAGTTGTTGGAGTTCCACTGACTCGGAAAGTTGGGGCGAGGAGCCGAAGCATTGACCTAATAGAGGAGCCAGGGTTGAGGTGGCAGACCAACATCTGGGATGAGAGCGAGAGAAGTGAATTCTAGTATGAGGGTAAAATGAATTATAGGAACGATGGATGATATAGCAATTGCTGGAATGATTGTGGAGGAAACCCACCCCAGCGCCGTGTTGTTCACAATAAATCTCACTTTACGGTCGTCTGGTATCGAACCCGGGCCGCCTTGGTGAGAGCCAAGGAGACTAACCACTCTGCCACGGCGCGGCTTGTTCTCATTTTGATACACATTTATATTTATTTGCCACGTGTAGTGTAATTGCTTCGAGGCCCGCATCTTAGCTCAGCTGTTTCTAGCTGTCTTGAAGTTATCTGTTGCTTATGTTTCTGTTTTTGGTTGTGAATGTTAAGTGAACGTTAAGTTTATGCCTAAATTTTAAATCCTTATGCTAATGCTATACTCTAATTGAGAGTGTTTTCTATTGCGTGGCATTGGTTATTCAAAATTATCAGGCATAGACATAAAACTTCGCAGAAGCTTGTTCTGCAGATTCTTTCATATATAGAGGTACCCGAGATACTGTTCAGGAACCCTGTATGGTCCTGTCGTCGGAGAAGCAATTAAGGACTCCAGCACAGAGTTAAACCCTACATTATTACACAAAAGAACGGCCCGTAATGTCCAAACGATTGAGGATTTCTCTGTATAGGGTCCTTTATAGCCTTTGAAAGCATTAGGAGAGGGGTAACAATCAAACGTATTGGTTCGGCGCTTAGATGCAATAGCGCGGTGATGATAATAGCTTTGAGACCGTTGAGTCTCAGTTCGAAGCGGAGTTGCTCTCAATTAAAGCAAGATAATCATTTTAGACCCTCCTCGTAAATTGTCTTCCTCAGAGATGTTCTTCACACTGGTGCAGTAATCGCTTTATACTGCGTGTTTCAGCAGTGGCGTTTCGTAGATGTTTTATTTGGAGGCTGTTCTTACAATTTAGATCCAAGTTCTCAATTTATAAATTATAGTAGTATAATACATGTGCGGTAAAACATAACAGGAAAAAGGTGCGAATTGCTAAAGCGAGTTCAGTATTTCCTTTTCAGAGATCCTCTAGTGCTTTCACCTCCGCTTTCAGCTGAATAATATCAGCTTAACTACGCGAACGTTGTTATTGTTGTTGATGATGATGATGATGATGATGATGATGATGATGATGACGATGATGATGATGGTGGTGGTGTGTGATTAAGGACGCTCAACTGCACGTTCACATGCACCCTTAAAAAACTAAACACGCTAAAACACAGAAGCCAAAGAGATTTCAAATACAGAATAAAAGGCATTAAAAATTTGACCAATAAATTCCATAGTTAATCTGAAAAAAGTTAAAAACCTTGGCCACCGCTGTGTCCTCATCCGCCAGCATCTCCGCCAAGCTGACCGGCAGTTGGAGGGAACTGCGAAGTGGTAAAAGTACAACTCTGACGTTACTAGAGGAACCTCAGGCCTAACATTCGAGCTCCTCACTGATAGGGTTTTCTTCGGTCATATCGGTAGCCTTCCCATTTTGGAGTTGGCTCGCGTAAGTGGAGTATTCACTTCCATCCCGTCTTGAGTCCATAGGACCAGATGGGGGGGGGGGCTTGTTAGTCTCTAGGTCTTGCTCTATGGAAAGCCCCACGGAGGCGCCGGGCGCCCTTTTGGGACAGCTCGGTAAATCCCTGGTCGAAGGAGGCCCAGGTCCTTGGTCCTACGGGTCCAGGACTAATGGGTGTAAAACCTCTGGCATTAACTCCACAAGTACATGGCGGACCGAGAGGGCCGCACCGTACAGCGGGCATACTGGAGTAGAGTCCCTGTTTAGAAGAAAAAAAAGTGTAAAATAGCAGCGGTCAAGGCGTAACCGAGACAAACACACTTCCGTCTTATGGAAGGGACAACAGGAGGTCAACCCGGAAGCGGAATTTGCTTTACGCAGCGGAGTTCAGTTCGGCGATGAGCGGACCACTATTTCCACCAGCAGGACTCCACAGCTCTCCGCAATTTAACTTTAAAATCCTCTGAGGTAACCAGTGGTATATATACCTCGGCTGATTGGTTGCCAACTTCGCTGCCGAATCCGCAGTTTCGTTCCCCGGCAAGCCAATGTGACCAGGAATCCATACACTCATCACGTTAACGCCACAGGCGTATAAAACGTGGAGAACATCGTGGATACGCTATACTATGGGATGGTAGCTGTATAGCTGCCGAAGGCTCTGAGTGGTTTGTCTTCCTCTAAAGAAAGGTGGTTGTGGTCTAGTGGATGTTGACAACAAGTGTAGGCGCTGTTGGTAAAGACAGGATTGTCCTCGTTACTTTGTAGTGAGTCTCCTATTGACAAAAAGTTTTGGTATGACCAGTTACATACCGTGGAGAGACCGACATTGGAATTTCATCGTTCGGTCGCCAAGCTTCGTGCTCTTGAAAATTCCGGGAAGCGACTGGAGAAGTTTCTGACTACCAAGAACCTCTATCGTCACTTGAGGGAGCCAGGTATTCAACGACCTAATGTGGAAACAAAATACAGTCGTGATTGGAAATGCGTTTGTGCCAATGCAACCAACTATAACCTTACGTCGATCTGGAGAGAAACTGTTTATGAAGTTGTTAATGAAACGGTTCCAACTGGATAAAAGATGTGGTGTCATGGGGGAGTGAATTCGAAGATCTGTGGCATATGTGTGGAAGATGATACACTTGAGCAGCGCTTGTACAACTGTCAGCGGCCTGACTTGATTTGGACCTCCATCCGAGACGCACTACATAAACTTCGTCTAGAAGAATGCTTACGTTTGGTACCACAGCTGGTACAACTGGAGTTTCGCTTCAAAGACACGAAATTTCACAATTTTGCAGTGTGATTGGTTGCTAGTACACTACATTGGCTGCTGAAAGTACGGCGAGGAGACACTGTGTTAGGAAAGCACTTACTTATATTTTTAAAGGAGCAGAGATGGACCTATATACGAAAGAAAACCTTGAGTTCTATGGAGCCATACATTTATCACTTGGAACAAATGCAGATCTAATAACCATTTAAGCAAATGGAACCCTTCATATTGTCTCACAGTACAAGCCAATAAAACAAGAAATTTTCTAAAAGACTTGCCCCTTACTTGTTCCCGTCTTTAAGAGTGACATTATAAAATGAATAAATAAAAAAGTAAAAAATAAAATATAAAGGATTAAAGTAGTAAATGCTGGTAAAGTTATAATCAACATTCTGGTAGAAATTTAAAAACCTAAAAAAAAAAAAAAAAAAAAAAATAAAGAAATAAAAACAGACGTAAAAGTTATCTGCCTACAAGTCGAACGCCTTGGTACAGAGGCAACCCTTCAAACACATAAGTCATGTGGCTCTGCGGAGGTTCTAGGGAATTTTCTTCTAGTCTCATAGAGTAACGTCATACACTGTGCAAATTTGAATTAGACAAAGGGGGCGGGGGAAGCACTAAGGGAATCGCTTAAGATTAAGCAGTCACAAATCCTGCTGCGACGTACATATCAAATGGCTCGGTGTATAGCATAAAGCTCTGCGCTAAAATGAGGTACTGCCATGGAAACCAAATGTAAAGGTTTCGGTTCCATAGACATAAGTATATCCACGCGAACGTTGAATTAAGAATTTACCAGCAGCTGTTGCGCATAAGGGTTCCAGCCTGGTTTAGAAGTGGCATGGTGACCTTGATAAAATCTAGAAATTTAAGCTCATATGTTGGTAGTAGCTATATAATTAAATCATAAAAATATTAACAAACGAAAATTATTATTATTAAAAGATTGACACAGCAAAACAACAATATCAGTATTATATGTCCACAATAATGTATGTATTACAGTTTGAGGGTTTATGTAAACTGAAACAGATCGTTACCTGCCATTAAGAATTAAATAATTATAGAATTATAGATTGAGTGATAGTTAAATAGCATAAGAAAAACAAGTTAAACGAGAGCAATAAAATATGTCATTAACAAAATGTAGTACCATGAGTTGTTTAGTTCTTTATGTAGACACAAAAGACCGCTGCGATACCAACCAGTGGGGTAAAACGAAACATGAATTAACCAATTAGAATTGAACTATGAGCTGTAAAAGCAAATAAATGGCAGATATTTTACATTTACTGAAATTTCAAAAATGTGAAATATGTCTCTCAGGGACAGAGAAATCTCTTTACAAATATAACTTGGAAGACAAAAACGCAGTGTGAAGACACCGAACCACATCAGCCAGCATTATGGAAAGTAAAGATGACCAAGTACATCGTGTCCCTGTGAGCGAACGCGTAATGCTATTCATTGCCGTTTCAGGAAGGTGTCTCCAGTTTCTGCAGCGAATCTGAGAACAAACTTTGATGTGGAAGGTTTGGTATTAATGCAGTGCGAACATAAATTATTTGGTTAGCCGTCACATCCATGCCATTGCGAGGTAACAATGGTGATTAACAACAAAGTTATCCTGTTATAATGACTATCGTATTAACCTTAGCAGCTAACAACAGATTCAGGAAGCACTCACATCCTACACCAATTAGAGAAGTCATTGTCAGCAAGAGAAAATTTGATAACAGAGAAACCCGTTGTCCACTCACATCCTTACCTAGATTTCCTTGATTATCAACAAAACTGTAAGAAGAGAAATGCTTATATATTTTCTTAAATCTATGCTCAACATCCCGTGTCTTCTTTTTGGTCATCATTGTTAAAATGTAGCCTGTTGTGTAGGTTCATCAGGGGTGGCTCATCCTTACCAGCTGCAGTACGCTCTTTTCTGTTTTATAAATCACATTGTAGAAATTCTAAAAGACGATGTAAATAACAATGCATTATTGTAAGTATAAGAAATCGACTACAATCAATAATGAACGTTTGATGCATGGAAAACACCTGCGTAATTAGTGGAATGCCCCCTTGACTTCAACGTGCTGAGAGCCAGCAAACTCGGTAATCAGTATTGGCATGCGTACAGCCTTCCCCTCCTGCCTCCCTGATGTCATAAGTTCCGTAGATTTTCGCACAAATGCGTGCTGCAGCTGGGTGTTGCACGGTGATCATTCGCTGCACGGTGAAGAAGGGCCACCAACACACATAGTTTTAGCTGTAGTACTTAAATATGCACTGAAAATTATTTAACACTCTATCATTGCTTTATATTTTAGTTCTAGAAACTAATTCCATCGTGTTTACGTAAACAGATCCAATACCTAATGGTATTAAATCGCAGGGCAGTTTGTGATGCACCTATCATGTTGGCACGATACTTCATTCCCGCGACCGGAACAAATGCATGAGGTTCGCATGTTTGCATTTTATCCAAGTATTCTTTCGAGAAACGTTATTTAATTGCTGATATCAGTTTCTTTAGTTTGTGTGTGAGTGTGAAACTGTTATAAATTCACTTTATTCGGTGTATGTGTAATTTTATGTTACGAAAAATTTTTCCAATAAATAATGAACACGGTTAATGAACTTCTGAGAATTTCCTTTTCAAGGCGAGGATTAGATGAATGGGTTAGTATAAAAATGTTAGAGCGACCAATACCCGATCTAAAAATTGAGCAAAAAGTGAAAGAAAGTAGAAATTCTGTTTATATCACGAAGAAACATCGGCGCATGGACTTTCATTTTTGAAACTTTTTCCCGATTTTTGGGCATGAGACGCCACTGGTATGTACATGGGTCATTGTGACACACAAAAGTTAGCTTCGGTTGCATATTTTCTGATTTATTTTTGCTTATTATTTTCTTCAGATTAAAGCTTATGGTACCTGGTCACCGTGAAGCAACTCGAAAATGCTCTACTCAGAGTCATTCGTAATCAGTATTAAGAACTTAAGATATGGTGGTTGTGCTACTAATGTGCAGGCTTTCCGGGGGTTTCCAATTAGTAAAATGTAAGGACCTTCTCCACTGCACTGTGGTGGCTTCTTGGGACCTCCGCCCTCTGACACCTCTCACCTCATTCTTCCTTCTGTAATCCAATTCTATCCAATCATTGTAGATACAAAATTTACATAATTTGATGTGTATATTCTAGTAAGACATATAACCTAAAGTAAGATTTTTTGCCTCCCTTAACTACTACGTTTCTGAATTTGCGTTCTATATTTATTGGTCGCAAGCCCGTAACTGCTGCACTGTTATTTCATTTATGAACACTCTTTAACTACTATGCTTCCCATAGTCCTATTCTACTGGGCGCAGGAGAGCCCTTAAATTTGATCAGAGCGTTCTTTGTAAGGCACGTTATTCCTTTTTGTGCCAATATTATTTTTTATTTTTACGGACCTGCTTTTAACTCCAGTGGGCACTTGTTCTTTTCTCCATTTGTAACCTCAACCAAACAATACAATAATATTTTCTCCTTTTACAATCGCTGGCAGGAAGAGTGGTCCGCTCTCTGCAGCAGTAAACTTAGATCTGTGAAAGAACTTCCGATTCCCTGGGTTTCCTCCTGTTGTTCATCTCGTGAGGAGGTGAGTTTGTCTCGGTTACGCATTGGCCACTGCTTTTTTACGCATAGTTTTCTGTTCAGAAGGGAGCCTGCTCCAGTCTGTCCGTATTGCAACGAAGCGTTGTCTGTACGACACGTGCTGCTAGAGTGTTTTTATATAGCACACCTTAGGACGTCTCTACAGCTGCCGGCCAGCTCTGCAGAAATGCTGGAGGATGACAACAAAGTACTGGAGAAGGTTTTTAGTTTATTTTCTAGTTAAGATTTCAGAATTTAGTTGAGAGAATTTTTTTGGAATTTGGATTTATATTTCTTTTTTTTTCTGTTTTTGTATTTTGTTATGTGCATGTATTTTTTCTAAGTGTATTTACACTTGTATAGTGTTTTAGAAACATTTATATCTGGCTTTTGCCATGAAACATTTTTAAAGGGCGCTAATAACCTCTGCAGTTGAGCGCCCTTATACACATATCATCATCCGTTTACAATCAAAATATATCCAATTTAATACCTACCTTTAATTTTTTTCATAGAAGTTTTGAAGTTTTTCTTTCTGCATACCTTCTGTTTGATTATATGCATAGTGGAATTTATGCTATAGTCTGTCCTGTAATACCAATTATTCGAACTGTTTTGAGAGAAAAATTGTGTATAACCAAAAGTACTTCATTAAACCAACAAGTTGGTTTTATTCGACAGTTATTATTCATTATATAATTGTAAAGTACTTTACTTTTTTTCTAAAATCAAGTGATGCAGGTATTGTACATACAAAAAATTACAGCAATGCCTTGTAAATTAATATTACAGTACGGACAAAATTATTACTTTTTAAATAATTTGCCTTCTTTTATTACTTATTCAGTTATGAGGCCAGGCACACACTTTGGTTGTTGTGTCTTCGACTATTTAGTTTCATGGCATCTGTTCTTTCCCAAACAAACCATTCACGATCTGCAATGCCAAAAAAATTAAATAGGTGCACATATTTAATGAACATAACTTAAAACAATCAGTAATTTTATTTTTAAATTCTACGTTGGACACATAAAAGCAAATCAGTCAACCTTTACAAGTTTTTGTTCAAAACCTTCACTCTTTCGGTGTCAAATATATTTATTTGCTTTTCTGTGACATATGAGTCCTGCTGTGCTAAATAGTCTTTCAGGGATAACTGTTGAAGGAGGAATAAACAAATATTTAGCGGCTAATTTTGTTTTAGTCTGGAAATTTTGAATTTGTTTACTAGTAATCCAGTGTACTAGAAGTAGATGACAAATCGTCGTTGAGATATACAGTGATTTCTTTATGGGAACTGGTAACTGGCATTGAATTTGACACTCGATTATTTTCTTGCGTAATGCCACTATGCAGGTGGCAATTTCTCGGGCTTCGCAATGTTCTACTTCCAACAATAATATTTTGTGATTTAAAAATAAAATAAAAATTGTAGTACCATCACCGGGATAACCAAAAGATACCCAACAAATTTCTGAAGCATCGTTCGACGTGGTGAGTATGGAGGTATCACAAGTATCGAAGACTGATCTCTAATTTTATTATGCTTAAGGACTTTATATATTCCCATATATCCCTTAGAGTACACTTTGTAACTAATATCTTCTCTCGGAGAGTCACTCAGTCTCAATAAGACTTTGTTCCTAAAACATCTGAATTGATATTCCTCATTAATCAATTTTAACAGTCCTCAGACTATTATTAAGACGATAATGATGAACATGGTATGTTAATTCCACGTACCTCTTGTGGAAGATCTCTTCGGCTACGGTGCAGCTCAGGTGTGGGCGGCAGTGCGAGAGGAGAGTATAGTGCAGTGCTGTATGGGTGGTAAGAAATTGTTGCCCACCTTGGTAGCGTGGTTGGTAGCGTGATCATGTGGTGGCGTCTAGGCAGATCAGGTGGTGGCGTCCATCGGGTGCGGTTGTCTCTGCGGGGCACAGGGGCCCCTTGCATGGGTGCCAGTGCTCTTGCGAGGTCTCTGATATTGTCAGTGATGGAGTTCTGATGCATTCTGAGAGCTCCCTCGAGCTCAGCTGGCGTGAAGAGGCATGTGTCGTTGATGTAGCCTACTATTTTCTCCAGCTTGGTCTTAGAGTAGTTAAGCGCGTTTGAAGTGCCGGCAGTCTCCCGGGTACCGCGCTGCGAAGCCTGGGCGGCCTCCCTCACCTCGTCCTAAGTACGAAGTAGGGCTGCCTCCCATGTTGCTATCCGCGCAGTCAGCTGAACAGTCAGTTACCCGTGTGTCGGTTTCCAGGATTTATAGTGCACGCAATCAAAAGGGCACATTCGGTGAAGTTTCAATTCACGGCAAGAAGAGACCACGTGCCAGATCAGTGTTGGATGTTGTCTGTGATGGGTTTGTGAGGACAGCAATCCGCCGTAAAGTTCATCAGCTCTTTGTTAGCAAAGAAACTACCACCTCAAACTGATGTTGGCTGTTAACTCTGATCCTAAGTTTCCAGACTTCAAACGATCTTCCTTCCACAAATTGCTGCTGCAAATTGGTTTCGAATTTGTGAATAGAAAATAACAGAGTTTCATTGTGGACAGAGATGATATTATTTTATGGTGAAGAGATGTTCTCCGCAGAATAAAGGGACTACGTAAAACGCGGAAATTTACCTGTTATTTAGACGAGACTTGGGCTAACGAGGGACCCACGACAAGCAAATAATGGACTGACACCATAGTGAAATAAAAAAAGGATGCATTTCGATCTGGTTTAAATGCAGGATTTAAAAGTCCTACAGGGAGGGGTAAACGTCCTATAGCTTTGCACATAGGAAGTGATGATTGCTTTGACGAGGGTGGCGAGCTTGTGTTCGTCTCCAGAACAAAGAGCGGCTATTATAAAGAAATGAATGGCAATGTTTTCAAATCCTGCATTTAAAAGATTTTCCCCAAATTTTAACCAAATAGCGTTATTGCGATGGACAATGCATCATACCACTGTGTGAGGTTAGAACGCATACCAAACAACCAGTGACATCATAACATGGTTACAGTGTAAAATTATGATTTTCCACGAGGGTCATGTTACGGCAGAATTGCTGGCAATGGTCAAGTTTCGAAACAACGAAAAATGCGTAAGTAGCAGTTAGTTTTCACAGATATTAATAGTGTGCTGCGTAATACTTAGCTCGAAAAATATGCCTTTAGTGTGGAAAATTTATATTAATATTATACTTAATGAAGCGAATGAGCGGTTGGCTTGAATAAATAATGCTCTTGTGTTGAAAATGCATATTCATATTATTAATATTATACTTAACGAAGCGGTAATAGTGCTCTCATTCCGAACGCATGAGGACGCGGAGTGATACAAACCGGTGTTTTGTTTACGGTACTTTATTCTGTCGTTGGGCATAGTATAAGGCTATAGATGGCCCGCCTCGTTAGCGTAGATGGTAGCGTGTCTGCCACATATTCAAAATGTCCCGAGTTCAAATCTCGGCCAGGGCGAGTTACCTAGATAAAGTTTTTCCGGTGTTTTCCCTTATCCTGATAAAAGAATGTCGGGTAACTCTACGCTCCATGGACCCTGGACTCATTTCAGCATAATTTCACCCATTTTATTCATCTTCCGATATGACTAAACGTTAGAGGACGTAAATTGCAATAAAAAGGCCTATAGATGGAAGTAATACGGTCTCACTTTCTTATGAACGAAACTTCCAGTTTTATAATTATATATATATATATATATGTGTGTGTGTGTGTGTGTGTGTGTGTGTGTGTGTGTGTGTGTGTGTGTTTAACAATTCTTCCAATACTTACAGGTTATACCACATAGTGGGAGAAGTTGCACGTTAAGACGTACATAGAACCATTGTGACTACTTCAGTAAGGAGGAAGGGATGAAGTGAAAGGACTACAGAAGGCAGATAGGCAGCATAGAGGCACGGAATTCTATAGTATCTCCAGGATGGAAAGGGCGATGAATAAACCGTCGTCCATGCAGCCATCTACCGTCTTCTAGTGTGCGCCATCTCTGCGACATTACATTACGCCATGAAATCTAGCCAAGCACCTTAATACCCGCCTCGGTAGCATAGATGGTAGCCTGCCTGCCTTACGTTCAAGAGTTCCCGAGGTCGATTCTCGGTCAGGGTGAGTTACCCAGATAAGGTTTTCTCCGAGGTTTTGCCTTATTCTGAAGGGCGAATGTCGAGTAACTGTAAGCTCCATGGATATCGGACTCATTTGAGCACCATTTCACCCATTTCATTCATCGTCCGATATGACTTAACGTTGGTGGACGTAAAATTGCAACAACAAAAAATGCACATTAATGATTAAAAGGAATAGTTTTAAATGAGAAACCGTCCCAATATTCCCTACCGACCAGGGAAAACTACTAAAAGGTCAGAGTAGGTGGTAGTCTAGCCGGCAACCACGAGAATGTGTTCTTCATACACTGCCGTAATTTAATTCTTGTTTTTTATTTGCTCCTGATGGAATGTCTACCTGATTCTGTATTGGAGCATTTGGCGATGCCTTGATAAACCTAGACCTGGAGCATACTGCACGTTATTTTATAAGGTGCAGTATGTGGTAGCGAAGAAGATCAAACGATGAGGTGTTTAGAATATATTAGAGCACCTCATTGTTGTATGGAAGCAATGATGTTGAAAAAGACGGGTGTGGGGAATGGGTTTTCAACTTCAGAACTTTTTAAGGTCTTTCACGCTTAAGCAGTTACCGGAAATGTCGAACGCATTGAGACCAAAAGAGGCGGAAAAAAATGAAAGGTAAACTGTTGTGGAACTCTTGTTTCATGGTGTACCGGGATCACGTCCTGGTGCTTTTTTTACCTCGTTCAACGAAGTGAACAGAAAAGAAGAAAGGAACTGGCATCTCTTCTTAAGACATTTCAACGATAATAGGCTATACTTCCAAGAAATGGCTATACGAGTTGTTATCGTAAAGTTTGTTCTCTTGCCCTTTTTGAGAGGGTCTCGACACCACACAAACACTCCATAAAACAAGGCGATATCCGACCATTACACCACTGAGAGCGACTTCTCCATCCAAAAGATAGCCTCTTGCGCAACGGGGTGAAGGGCATAATGCGCATTGCGGGGCGAGAGTTCTAATCTAGGATATTCCGCTCGAAACGCAGCCTTCATTATCGCTTTTCAGCTTAACATTCTACCGTCGACTTTAATGTTAGCCATTTGCAGGACGTAACCAATTTCACAGGAACGTGATTTTAATTTTTTTTTCTCTCTTCATGTTGCTTTTTTACTGTGGGAATTTTGTGGATTACGATTTAAACATCGATAGCGGCTGTTGCACTGAAGTGGTATTAAAGATACAAAAACTTGGTATCTTTTCACCCATACGTCCTGCGGCTGTTTTTCCTTTTTAGTATACTGAACTGTTGCTGCATTTAAGATGAAGTAATCACGAAGTCTCCTGAGCTACAATTCAGACCATAAATGTAACTGAATAATTTGCAGTTAGAAAACGCATAGTGTCAATAAACTTTGGCTAATTACTAAACAAAAATAAATGCATGTTCTATATCATTGGCCTTTTTAGTATAAAAAGGTTTTCGTATACGTTACTTCGATATTCATTAACGAAGGTTGTAGAAGATTTCTTTGGGATGGATTATGATGCGATGATGGTTGATGCAGATTAACTTCTCACATTTGGTGACGATATTGAATAAATCTGGGAGCTTCTCCTGCAACTCTGGATAATTAGGCGGATCTATAATCATTGAGCGATGAGATCATTTTCTTTCCCAGGATCACTGTAACAGGGCTAATAAAGATTTTATTGCTATCCTTAAAGAATGAATAATACATTTCTCGTACAAAGATGGAATTTTAATTCCCGATAAACAATATTAAATTCTTTGAAACAATCACAAATACTATTAATGTAGTCTTTTTACAACCAGTGGTAGACTCCAAAGTGAACTATATCCTTGTTTTTTTTTTTTTTAATTTTTATTTCAATTGCTCAGCACAGTTGGTGCTATACAAATTGTGGAGCTATATACATAATGAAATTAAAGTATACAGTGAAAGAGGATACTCATAGTAGGGTCCCCAAGCACACTTGTCTGATTAGTGTGAGTATAAATTAAACAACTTCTTCATTACAGAATAAATAAACATCATAGAAATAAAATGTCTTTTGGCAAGCGTGCCTTCAGTCTTGCTGCAGCATCAAGGGGACGTACCAGTTGGAAGAATGAAGCACCTGATACATAAGGAGGCTGAGCAAAGAATCTGCTTGTCGTTGTAGAGATGTACTCATTAATGCTGACTATGTCCAATTCTCTATGCAGCTGTGCATTCCGGATGTACCACTGGGCATTCACAGACAATCGTAATATCCTGTTCTGAAACACCTGGAGTTGGTGAATATGAGTAGGTGAAGCACATCCCATACAGGACTGGCATATAGAAGCAGTGGTCGTAGAATACTCTTGTATAGTAGCAGCGTACATTCGATTCCTAAAGAGGATTTTCAGTTGAAGATGGGATACAACTTTTGAAGACGAGCATAGGCTTGATTTAGTTTGCTTTTAATATGTGTACTCCATATCAGCCGACGATCAAGATGGACGCCACGATATTTGACTGCACAATCAGAAGGTAACCAGGGGACTTCAGTGCTATAGAGTCGTATATTTGCCGGAGCAGCAGGTCTGCGCAAGGTGAAAAGCTTAAGAAAACGTTTACCTGGATTAAGTGCAATACGCCAGCGAGATAACCAGTGCAGGAAAATGTCCAGGGAAGACTGTAGGATTGCAACGGTAGTTTCAATAGAGAAGTGCGAGATAAGGGTGTCTGTATCGTCAGCAAACATGGCGGTACTTGTTGCAGGAAGTTCAGGCATGTCAGCAGTTTATACTGTAAAGTATAGGCGCAAGGACGCTATCCTGGGACACGCCGGTTAAAATAGTACGGGGTGAGGAATGCGTTGAACCAAGACGCACAGAAAATTGGCGTTCCTGAAGATAACTAGTAATCAAGCTAAGTAAGTAGAGCGGAAGACCTAGGTCATGTAGTTTATAAAGGAAGCCGTCGTGCCACACTCTTTCAAATGCCAGAGTGAAATCTGGGAATGCTGCCACAGTTTGCTCTTTGGTGTCAAAGTTACGCGTAATATGTTCAGTAAGTCTCAGGATCTGGTGAGTATTAGAATGATGCTGTCTAAATCCAAACTTTTCGGGAGGTATAACTGAGGTTTCAGAAACAAACCGAAGAAGTAGTTTTTGAATGAGCTTTTCCAGAAGTTTGGACAGAGTTGGTAAAATACTAATTGGGTGATAGCTCTGTGTGGAACTAGGAGGTTTGTCTGTGATGCATACACAAAATTATTTCTGATATACACTCGGATAGACAACTATACGTCTTACCTCTAATACCTTCAGAAACAGAAGAACAAAATCTTTTAAGATATTTCAACAACCCACCATGATCCGTTGCCATGGCTACGCAATTACCCACTTTACATCACTTCTTTATTTTATTATAAATACTAATATCTTTGACTATTCCTAACAACATGAAGTATAAAAATAACTGATACAAGGATGAATACAATGCGGCCTTATAAGCAACTTAAACACTGAAATCATGTTTGGTATCCTTTAAGTGGTCACTTTACTGATTCTTATTTAAGGCTAACTTATTTTCTAAACATTTATTCGCTTGATAGACTGAAATTTCAAAATTACTCATACTTAAACTAGTAATGTGACTAAAATCTTGAATTGTTGTAATAAGAATGGTTCAGAGTTAAGTAGTATTTCACTGGGGTTAGTTATTGTAGTTTAATATTACCTGTTGTGACAGGATAGGAATCGAACTGGTTTATCTGCTCACATAGATCAGTTATATACTGTTTTGTAAATGTATTCCCCTGCAGTGTGCCGATTGTCTGGCAAGCCTGTCTGCCTGAATTTACGTAGTGTTTACCCAGTGAGCCGACCGCTCACTGCTTTAACGGCCGGGTGGTCTAGCCTGGAGTTGCCGGGTCTTTTTTTAAGCACTTGGTGGCGCTGGGTACACGAGCCAGGCTTTCCTCACAAGGCTTTCCACCTTCGTGTCAGTCGACGTAAGTGGCTCACGTGGTCGGCAAGACGTAAGTGGCGGACATATTACATGTAATAATTTGTTTGTTGTAAAACGTGCTTATAGTTTGTGGCCTGGTGCCCTGTGCTCGTAAGATCGGAGAATTGTTGGCAATTTAATGTCTTATTGGGACTAAAGCTTTAAGTAAGGAGTCGAAAGAAAATTAACCTGTATATAACGAAGGGGTGAAATAAAATATTTAAAACAGGTCTACCAATATTTCTGGTTAGGCATAAGCAGAAAGCGGCATACCTTCATCTCGTGTTAGGTGTTTCCGTATACCTTTCTACATTTAATCCATGGCTTCCTTGTTGCCTTCATTTCATCGCGTTGTACTTGTTAAGAATGTTGCACTTTTCCCTCTGACAAGGATTGGCACACTTCATTCCTGTTGCTAGTATTATTGCCAACTGTGAACAGTGATATGTGTTTACCGCTTAGCATATGCACCTCAAGCAAACCGAAAGGCTTTCAAAACTTTTACTAGTTAAAATTTCGATGTGAATTTGCTTAAAGTTTTTGGCATACTTATATAGTTGACCAAACCTTCTAAGACAAATCCTCTTCGTTTTCCATCAAGACAACGCACCATACCATAAATTAAGGGCAACAATGGATTGGTTAACTGAAAAAGGAATTTCCTAGTTGCCATGTTAAGCTAGGAAGTCCAGGTGTTAAACCAATAGAAAATGTGGAACATCGCTGATCTCTAAGTAGCTGCTCGCCAGCCAAGAAACTTCCGGGAACTGCGTGAGAAGATATCAGAAGTCTGGAATGAAGTTATGCTCCAAGAATGCCGAAAACCGGTCACAGTAAGCAAAAATGTGTTCGAATGTGTTTGAAACATAATTGAGGCCCTATTCATTATTACAGAAACAAAATTCATTGTGTGCGTGATGTTTAAAAATCACATTTCATTATCGTGATGCAGGCACTGTATTGCTTCAAATCCTCACAATAAAAAAACTGAAAACCAGAAATGGTAAAGCAATTGAACACCGACAGTAGTTTCACTCAATGATAATCCAACATCATAATCTCTGTATAAATTAGAACCAAATATGCTGCACTAATTGTAATAAAATTCCACTTCATTTCATTTCCACTACGTAAGTGAACACGTCAATTCCTCTATCAATTGTATAAATGACTTCTCTGTAGATTCTCTGTAGTTGGTGCGTGTGTCATGGCATTTGTGAAACACATGTTTCCATGTACTTTTCCTAAAGGATCAGTCTTCATATGAAACTCCAACAAATATTAAACAAAACTAAACATGTTCCCCAAAAGCAGATGTACAACCGCTACAATTAAAACATGTGACAAGCGATGAACACATTAGCCATTAGCCGTGGCAAATTGCGGTCGACACGCGCACTTGATGAAAATCAGATAAATGCAAATCTAGGTTTAGATTCGATTACACATCCAATATTTACATTGTGGCATCCATTTTCATTTGAATTTCAAATTGTATTTCATTTGTTCGTCATCAAAAATAGTTTAAAAACGTGCATGATATTAATCAGCTACAATAATACACTTTCGTGATTTGTTCACATTCTATCACAGCTGTTTAATTTTCACAAAAAGGTCACGCATTCACCTTTCTCATTCAGAAGTCACTTTTTACGAAGAAAAACCCTTAGGCTTGAAATCACATTTTAGTATTTATACAAAATTCAGTCAGGCTGCTGCTGAGTTACATACAAGTTTTGTAACTACTAATTTTGTAACGTTTAAGAGAACACATTACTAGGCATGAACACTTATACGGTTAGGCATTTTTATTTACCCGACAAACACCTTCGGTTACGAACAAGAACGAAGAAAGGAACAACTGGCAGTTGTTCAATAATCGGCGTTGTCATTTTTCGATTTTAAGGCGATATTTTTGCCAATGAAACCAACGGTACTTATTGGGTTGAACCAGAAAGGGATAAAATTGCTTTTTAGGAAAAGTATAATTCAAGTTACTTTGAAATTATGAGTAAGCAGTGTTACGTAAGTTCCATTTATATTTCTGAAATTCTCCATAGTGTCGATTATGTTTCATTTTCGAAAAAAAGATAAAAATATAAAAAGTCATAATACACAAGAACCTCTTTTTTCCGACTCAGTTGGTTAGGTGCTTACCTTCTGATCCCAAGATCCCAGGTTCAAGTCCGACCCTCAGATCCATGGTTTTCAAGTTTTCTTAAAACTGAGAACTACATTTAATTTGATTTACTGGTACGTAAGACAAATCCTTCTGGAAAAAATTCGGCACACCGGTGGAACGTGTACGATCCTGGCAATAGATAGCGTTGTTAACGAACAGAATGATTTAACTTTACTTTTAACATAATAATTTGGGACTGGAGAGGAAGGATTATATAATCTAAAACAAACTTTGTCATATATATGTTAGTAAAATTTAGATCACCATGGCTGAAAGGAAAATTATTGAAAGCGATGCAGATGAAATGTCGACGACAGCTATACGCACTGCCATGGAAATGAGTGAAAAACAATCTCTCACTTTAATGTTCTACAATGGTCGTAGCATTTAACTTGAGGTACACGAGCACTGACCAAATTTACGCTACCTGAGGTGCCAACATTACAACTTCAGACTTTCGTCTGATTTACCAAGCAAAGCTCATAATTTGGTGTGTGTGTGCGCGCGTGCGCGTGTGCGTGCGCATTCGCGTGCGTGTCTCTAACGCCCAAATTTACTACATGCGCCACCACAGGCGGTTACACTGATATGAGATGAAGATGGAGCATCGGTGGAATGAGATGGCGGGGTAAACCGGAGAGATTTCGCAGAAAAACTGCTCCAGCGTATTTGGCCACCACAAATCTGAATTCCCCCAGGGGCCTACTGCGGTAGGTATGGGAATTGGCGATCCCGTGGTCCTGAAGCAAATCTCTCGATTGGGTGCCTCTGAGTGGTGAGAGAGCAAATGCAAAACGCCCAAACAAGGTGCACATCCGTGTTTGACCCTATTATAAGTTAAACTAAATTAAACTAAATTCAAAGTAAAGCAAAGCCAAGATGGAGCCTGAGTGGAGCCAGAGCGGAGCCAGAGCAAAGCCAGAGCAAAGTCAGAGCAGAGACAGAGCGAAACCATAGCAAAGCGGAAGCAAATGCAGAAACAATCCACAGCAAAGCCAGAGCCAGGCCAGAGTGGGACCGGAGTGGTGACCGGAGCCTAGCCAAAGCGAAGCCAGAGCCAAGCCAGAGTTAAGTTAAAGAATGTTTGAGTGAAGTCAAAGCCTGAGCGGGACCGTAGCGGAGCCGGAACCTAGCAAGTGCCAAGCCAGAACGAAGAAAGAGTCAAGCCGGAGTTAAGTTAAGAATTGTTAGAGTGAAGCCAAAGCGAAGCCAGAGCGGGACCGCAGCGGGGCCGGAACCTAGCAAGAGCCAAGTGAGAACGAAGAGAGAGTCAAGCCGGGGTTAAGTTAAAAATTGTTAGAGTGAAGCCAAAGCGAAGCCAGAGCGGGACCGCAGCGGAGCCGGAACCTAGCAAGAGCCAAGTGAGAACGAAGAGAGAGTCAAGCCGGGGTTAAGTTAAAAATTGTTAGAGTGAAGCCAAAGCGAAGCCAGAGCGGGACCGCAGCGGGGCCGGAACCTAGCAAGAGCCAAGCCAGAACGAAGAAAGAGTCAAGCCGGAGTTAAGTTAAAAATTGTTAGAGTGAAGCCAAAGCGAAGCCAGAGCGGGACCGCAGCGGAGCCGGAACCTAGCAAGAGCCAAGTGAGAACGAAGAGAGAGTCAAGCCGGGGTTAAGTTAAAAATTGTTAGAGTGAAGCCAAAGCGAAGCCAGAGCGGGACCGCAGCGGAGCCGGAACCTAGCAAGAGCCAAGTGAGAACGAAGAGAGAGTCAAGCCGGGGTTAAGTTAAAAATTGTTAGAGTGAAGCCAAAGCGAAGCCAGAGCGGGACCGCAGCGGGGCCGGAACCTAGCAAGAGCCAAGCCAGAACGAAGAAGGAGTCAAGCCGGAGTTAAGTTAAAAATTGTTAGAGTGAAGCCAAAGCGAAGCCAGAGCGGGACCGCAGCGGGGCCGGAACCTAGCAAGAGCCAAGTGAGAACGAAGAAAGAGTCAAGCCGGGGTTAAGTTAAAAATTGTTAGAGTGAAGCCAAAGCGAAGCCAGAGCGGGACCGCAGCGGAGCCGGAACCTAGCAAGAGCCAAGTGAGAACGAAGAGAGAGTCAAGCCGGGGTTAAGTTAAGAATTGTTAGAGTGAAGCCAAAGCGAAGCCAGAGCGGGACCGCAGCGGAGCCGGAACCTAGCAAGAGCCAAGTCAGAACGAAGAGAGAGTCAAGCCGGAGTTAAGTTAAAAATTGTTAGAGTGAAGCCAAAGCGAAGCCAGAGCGGGACCGCAGTGGGGCCGGAACCTAGCAAGAGCCAAGTCAGAACGAAGAGAGAGTCAAGCCGGAGTTAAGTTAAAAATTGTTAGAGTGAAGCCAAAGCGAAGCCAGAGCGGGACCGCAGTGGGGCCGGAACCTAGCAAGAGCCAAGTCAGAACGAAGAGAGAGTCAAGCCGGAGTTAAGTTAAAGAATGCTAGAGTGAAGCCAAAGCGAAGCCAGAGCGGGACCGCAGTGGGGCCGGAACCTAGCAAGAGCCAAGTCAGAACGAAGAGAGAGTCAAGCCGGAGTTAAGTTAAAAATTGTTAGAGTGAAGCCAAAGCGAAGCCAGAGCGGGACCGCAGTGGGGCCGGAACCTAGCAAGAGCCAAGTCAGAACGAAGAGAGAGTCAAGCCGGAGTTAAGTTAAAAATTGTTAGAGTGAAGCCAAAGCGAAGCCAGAGCGGGACCGCAGTGGGGCCGGAACCTAGCAAGAGCCAAGTCAGAACGAAGAGAGAGTCAAGCCGGAGTTAAGTTAAAAATTGGTAGAGTGAAGCCAAAGCGAAGCCAGAGCGGGACCGCAGCGGGGCCGGAACCTAGCAAGAGCCAAGTCAGAACGAAGAGAGAGTCAAGACGGAGTTAAGTTAAAAATTGTTAGAGTGAAGCCAAAGCGAAGCCAGAGCGGGACCGCAGTGGGGCCGGAACCTAGCAAGAGCCAAGTCAGAACGAAGAGAGAGTCAAGCCGGAGTTAAGTTAAAGAATGCTAGAGTGAAGCCAAAGCGAAGCCAGAGCGGGACCGCAGTGGGGCCGGAACCTAGCAAGAGCCAAGTCAGAACGAAGAGAGAGTCAAGCCGGAGTTAAGTTAAAGAATGCTAGAGTGAAGCCAAAGCGAAGCCAGAGCGGGACCGCAGTGGGGCCGGAACCTAGCAAGAGCCAAGTCAGAACGAAGAGAGAGTCAAGCCGGAGTTAAGTTAAAGAATGCTAGAGTGAAGCCAAAGCGAAGCCAGAGCGGGACCGCAGTGGGGCCGGAACCTAGCAAGAGCCAAGTCAGAACGAAGAGAGAGTCAAGCCGGAGTTAAGTTAAAGAATGCTAGAGTGAAGCCAAAGCGAAGCCAGAGCGGGACCGCAGCGGGGCCGGAACCTAGCAAGAGCCAAGTCAGAACGAAGAGAGAGTCAAGCCGGAGTTAAGTTAAAAATTGTTAGAGTGAAGCCAAAGCGAAGCCAGAGCGGGACCGCAGTGGGGCCGGAACCTAGCAAGAGCCAAGTCAGAACGAAGAGAGAGTCAAGCCGGGGTTAAGTTAAGAATTGTTAGAGTGAAGCCAAAGCGAAGCCAGAGCGGGACCGCAGTGGGGCCGGAACCTAGCAAGAGCCAAGTCAGAACGAAGAGAGAGTCAAGCCGGAGTTAAGTTAAAGAATGCTAGAGTGAAGCTAGAGTGAAGCCAGCGCGAAACCAGAGCTTTGCCAGAGCGGGACAGCAGCGCTGACTGGAGCCTAGCCAGAGCGGAGCCAGAGCGGAGCTTGAGCGGAGCCAGAGCCAAGCCAGAGCGGGACCGGAGTGGTGACCAGAGCCTAGCCAGAGCAAAGGCAGAGCGAAGCCAAAGTTGAGGTCCAGAATGAAGTTAGTGAGAGGCTAGAGCAAAGCCAGAGGGGACCAAAGGTGTGCCGGAACCTAGCCAGAGCCAAGTTAGAGTGATTTTAAAGTGGAGTTAAGAGTGAGGTTAGGGTGAAACCGGAGAGAAGCCAGAGTGGAACCAGAGAGGAGCCTGAGTAAAGCCAAGGCAAAGCCAAAGCAGAGCTAGAGGAGAGCCATAGCAAAGCTAATGCAAAGCCAAAGTAGAGCCAGAGCAAACTCAAAGCAAATTAAAGATAAGTTAAGTCAAAGGAAGAATAGTAAAGGGAAATACAGTTTTTGAAAGGGCGCTGATGCCCATAGAATTGAGCGCCCTTAAATACAAATCATCATCATCATCATCATCGAATCTGAATTTTCTGTCACCTGGAATCGAACCCGGGTTGCCTTGGTGAGAGCCGAGCGGTCTAACCACTCAGCCATATTGCGCTCTGTTCTTAATTTCGTAGTGTAAAGAACCGAAAAAAAAAAATCCGGATTAAAGTGGGCCAGAACAAAATAATTTCTTTTATATATAATAATAATTATGAGAATTTGATATCTAGAAGAAACTGTTTCATTAAACTAGTGAAGTTCTTGAAAACTGTCTCAGAACTTAACGGGGCAAAGCGAGTCCATCACAGTGCATGTTTCCTAGACATGGTAAGTGTATAACAGATAATGCAATTACCACAGAGTTTAGCAAGGAGGAACCGCCTCAACCCTTCTATTGTTGGTGATTTAGCTAAGTTTCGATGAGCGTAAACTGATGTTCCACTTTCACAACTTGCTGATGGGGATTAAATTGAGCTAGCAAAGCTCAACTTCCAGAAGCAAAGATGTTGCGAAAATTACGTTGAATTATGTAACAGAGACAATATAGCTACATTTAGTGAATACTGTGTTTATAAGTACAACATTCCTTGAAAACCTCTTATAAAATAAGGGTACAAAGTGACACCTAAATACAGGTTCGGTTCGTCTGTAATTTTATACATGATCATTGAACGAGACTTCCTATTTTGATATAGACTCAAACATATTACCTTACTATAATATAAGCTCCAATACCATTTCCAGGCGACCGCAAAGTGAGATTTGTGGTGGACAACACGGCGTTGGGGCGGGTTTTCTCCGGGACCTCCGGTTTCTCCCGCCATCTCATTCCACCGGTGCTCCATCTTTATCTCATGTATCATCAGTGTCACCGCCTGCGGTGCCGTATGTAGTAAAACGGGCGTTAAACACTACACATTTCATTTCCAATACCATTTCGTGGCGTTATCAATTACTTACTAATGTATGTTACGATGTCACATCTATATAGGTTGTTTTTCACTCCAAAAGTGGTAGAAGTTAATAACATCCACTCTTACTGTAATGTGAAACAATTGAAATGCAGAATTGTATACATTCTAAGTAAATATTTTATCTGCTTTCTTTGTATTGTGGGTCTCTACAGTCTGATTTTTAAAAGGAAATACGTCAAGGTCATCAGGCAAGGGACGCGAAGGGTAAAAAGGGAAGGTCGTTGCTATGGTAACGTAAACAAAGGTTGCCAGATTGCTCACACTGGTGAAGAGGGTGACTCATACTACTCAGCTCAGTTATCGCTAGTTGTATGGGGGAAACAAGAGTTTGCCTATTTGCGCTGTGTATTATTAGCCTACTTAGTTAAAACACTATTAAAATACATTTTATGGAAGCCAGACGTAGTGGCGGTAGGATTAGAGGTGGACCGAGGAATCATGGCCCAAGTCAAAGGTCAGCTTACGGTCGGATTGTTACATTGCGTGGCCAAGCTAGAGAATTTGTCTGTTCTCTTAGAGAATTCTTCCAACAGGAAGACGAGAGTTTACTCCTTATCAAAGAACAGCTTATTCCTTTTATCCAAAAGCGACAGTCCCATGTCAGTAGATATGTTTTTACGTAAAATAATTCCTGTGGGTCAAAATTCCGGCACATCGGCGGCGTTAATATGACCATGTCAATTTAAAAAGTGGTTAATAATTGTATTTTGCAATATTAATGTATACGGAACGAGGAAAGGTTTGAAAAAACAAAGCGCTTGCACTGAGGTTTTTCAGTTCTCGAGATTCCATTACGTGCTTACCACATGTGTATTGCATATTATTTTTGCATTATGTGTATGTATCTCAATATGAATTTTAGTAGTTAGGATATTAGCTGAAATATTAATAAATGTAATTGAAGATAAGTGTTAGATTTTAGAACGTGCATCGCGCATATGTGTTTTTATGGAGAAATACTTAATGCAATAGTGTGGGAATGTCAACTTACGATACATAGCAACAATAACGGCATGTATGCAATACTAGTTACATAGCGCAAATAATTATTTAAAGTAACTCACACATGTGAAGACCCTAAAACTCAGTGAATGTGTGAACAACTTATTTCTGTTTTAAAGTAGGCTATTCAAATTGTCGGTGCATATTTTTGTTGAGGTGAGATAACTCGAACCCTTGTTGATGGTTCGAGTGTTGAAAAGATAAAGAAAAGGAATCTGGTGGCAACATTTCATTGCCCACGTGGGAAACATATGACCTTCACTTATCTTCTTTTAAAAATCAGACTGCAAATACAATTTCCAGTGAAGTCACGATATTTACTTACATTGAAATGTAATATTGCCTTTGATATACTATAGGTAATAGCAAAAAACTTATAATTCATACCTACATTTTTTCAAGTTCATATTTCAGCACCTAGGTTGAAACTGTGCACTCTATCTTGAGCTGCCATGAGCTAACACTCTATCCGGACACTTGTGATATCTATCCTGTTTATGGAAGAGATAAGTTTAACCAGCGTCTTACTGTTGTTATTTTTCACGTAGTTTCAAATAAAAGTGAGAGTAGATAGTTTTAAGTTGTTATAGTAAATGTTCACTTGGCTTTATATTATAAATGCTTAGTTAAGCAGCTGCAATTTCTAACATATCTGAAAATTAAGGCAGCACTATAGTGGCAGCGACGAGAGTTAGTTCTGCTTTTGATACTTAAAATGGCGACGTATTCATTGCAAGTACAGTGTTTAATCATTCGTTTTCTCCATTTTCGTGGTATGACACCTAATGAAATTCATCTCCACCATGGATGTGTCCAATGGCGTTCAGCTCAATGGTAGCACACAGTCACCGCCACCAAAAAAATTTCGGTTAAGCGCCAGTGCTGACAAAATGATGGAGGCCATCTTCTGGGACAGCAGTGGTGTGATCCTTATTTAATGCATTACAAAGGGCGCTAAAGTGACAGCAGAATCCTACCAAAATGTTTCGAGGAATAATCTCCTCCCAGCATTGCGTGAAAAGCGGGCGGAAAGGGTTTGACGTGTGCTCTTTCATCAAGACAACACACCAGCGCATCGGGCGAACGCGTCGTAGTGAACTACCTTTGAAGTGATTGCTCATGCTCCCTACTCACCTGACCTGGCTCCTACCAACTTTTGGCTGTTTCCCACAGTGAAAGGCACTCTCCGTGGTCGCAGATGCACTAGTCATGCCGCTATTGCCTCAGCGATTTTCCAGTGATCAAAACACTCCTAAAGAAGCGTTTGCAGCGGTCATGGAATCATGGCGTCGACACTGTCAAAAATGTGTACGGCTAGGGGGAGATTACGTTGAGAAGTGACATTAGTTTCACATTTTTCTTGTGATTACTTTGTGAGAAAAAATATGTGTTATAACTTGAGTGCACCTCGTTTCTATTTCTTTTCTCCTTTAACTGATTATAAACTGATTATATAAAAACGTTCTAAGATCCGTAGAATAGAAAACGAAATTTTTTCTTCCGCTTAATACTGCTTGCCTGGGTGACAAGTTTACATCAACAATATTTTCCTGTATATACATATATATGGATATGTGTAATTCTATACGTGCTTTATTTTGTTGTTATTTTACGTCCTCCAACGTTAAGTCATATCGGACGATGAATGGAATGGACAAAATGATGGTCAAATGAGTCCAGGGTCCATAGAACTTAGAGTTACCCGACATTCTGCTTTCAGGACAAGGGAAAACCCCGGAAGAAACGTTATCCAGGTAACTTACT